>SNQJ01S0011649.1:48382-65292 GCA_010110895.2 Picea sitchensis
TGGATGCACTACTGTTTTCATAAGAATATACAACAACTGATCTCTATAAAGTAGACTAAGATTTTTCAGTAAAAGAAAAGTTAAAAATTGATTGATAGCTCAAATACTGATTCACCCCCCCCCTCTCAGTATTTTCCAACACAAAATAACAAGATTCTCGAGGTAGAATTATGAGAAATTTGAACGTGATCCCATCTTGTTGTAACCATTCCTAAATTGAGAATAACAAACCTGGTCGCACCCTGCATTATTGCAAGGTGTGACCGGTCACCCTTTGTAAAAGGACAAGGAGCAACCATCATTTTTGGTCACATGTTGTAAAGGGACAACCTACGACCAGGAAAAAAGGTGGTGTATACTCAAGGATAAAATGGAATAATTCAGTGTCTTAGATTGCTAACCTTTAGATGATTCCCATCAAGTGATCAGGTGGCAAATAACTGTATAACACTTCACCATCAACACTTCTAATTTCTTGTTCTCCTAGATTCCTAACTCATAAATTCCTCTAGGATGCATTCCATACAAAATATGAAATGGAATTAATCATGTTCTTCTATTAGGTGAATAATTATATGCAAACTCTTCTTGTGCAAGTATCTGATCCCATTTTTTAGTATGCTCACTTACTAGACATCTCAAAATATTTCCCAAACTTCTATTTACCACCTATGTTTTCCCATTGGTTTGTGAGTGGTATTCTGAACTAAAGTTGAGATTGGTTCCTAACATTTTCCACAAATTTCTCCAAAAATGACCCACAAATTTTGTGTCTCTACAAGAAACAATACTCTTTGGAAATCCATGTAACCTATCAACTTCTTTAAAGAAAAAATCTGCAATATGAGTTGCATCATTGGTCTTCTTACAAGCTATAAAGTGAATTATCATTTTTTTTCAATCTATCAACAACCACATAAATTGAATCATTACTGTGTTGAGTTCTTGGCAATCCTAACAAAAGTCCATACTTATAGAGTCCTGCGGTTGGTCTAGTATTGGAAATGGGTGATACAATCTAGGATTTTGTTTCCTTCCTTTCGCATAATGACAAATGGTGCATTTTTCAACAAATTTATTGGCATCAGTCTGCATGCCAGGAAAGAAATAAAATGTACTTAGCTGAGCAAATGATTTTTCCTGTCTAAAATGTCCTGCTAATCCACCACCGTGCTTTTCCTTCAATAGGTTTTCTCTCATTGAACATCTTGGAATTCATAATTTGTTGCCTTTAAACAATAAACCTTCTTGAATCATGTAATATAACCATGGATTTATGTATCTGCTTGCTGGATTTTCGCATGTTGCATAAGCATAGTTAAAATCTAAATCATCCTTATACATCTCTTCCAATTCATCAAATCCTACAACATTTACTTGAAACTCTTGTCAAATTAAACCGACTCTGCTCAATGTATTTTCTACCTTATTGATAACCCACTTATGTTCTTAATAACAAAGTGAAACTTTTCAAAAACTCAATCCATTTCACATGTCTATGATTTAATTTTGTTTGCTAATATACTGCAAGGCATGATTATCAGTGTAAAGAACAAATTCCTTTGGCATGAGATAATGTCTCTGCTTCTTTAGTGCTTGAATAATTGCATAAAACTCCTTGTCATATGAAGAATGTTTCTTCTTTGATTCATTCAATTTCTCACTAAAATAAGAAATTGGTTTATTTTCCTGACTTAGAATATCTTCTATTGCACTCCCACTTGCATCACATTCAACTTGAAAGAGTTTTTTTTAATCTGGCAGTGTTGAGATTGGTTGTTCTATTATCTTGTTCTTTAATAATTTAAAACTTTTATCAGTTTCTTCTATCCATTTAAATGGTTGTTTGGTTCCTTTAATGGTTTCTATAATTGGAGTACATATTCCACTAAAATTCATGATGAATTTTCGATTGAATCTTTCCAATCCATGTAAACTTCTTACCTCAAAAGAATTCTTTGGAATATGCCAATTTATTATAGCCTTTACCTTTTCCTGGTCCATCTTCAATCCTTCTCCATATATCACAAAGCCCAAATAAACCAATTATGTCTTCACAAAACTACACTTTTTCAAATTGATCAGTAGTTTCTCTTGTTGCATTTTATCTAAAACTAAACTGAGGTATCTCAAGGGTTCTTCCCTAGATTGACTGTAGACTAGAATATCATCTAGATAAACTATGACAATTTTACCAATAAATTCTTTAAGTACTTCATTCATCAATCTCATAAAAGTGCTAGGGGAATTTGTGAGTCCAAAGAGCATTGCCAACCATTCATACAATCCATCATTTGTTTTAAATGTTGTTTTCCATTCACCTCCTTCTCTAATCCTGATCTGATGATACCCACTTTTCATATCCAATTTTGAAAAATATTTAGCACCACTTAAACAATCCATAAAATCATCAATTCGGGGTAATGGAAATCTATACTTGATTGTAATTTTGTTTATAGCTCTAGAATTTGTGCACATTCTTCATACTCCATGTTTCTTTGGGCTTAGCACTGTTGGAACTACATATGGGCTCAAACTTTCTCTAACCAGACCTTTATCTAATAATTCTTGTATCTGATTTCTTATCTCCTCATTCTCATGTGGGGTCATTCGATATGCTTCTTTATTTGGAAGGTTTTTTGTATTATGTTTTCATTAATGTCAATTATTGTCATAATGATGTTTTTGTATCATTGATGTATTATTGGATCATGTGGTCATTGATTTCATTGATGTCAAAGGTTTGATGTGATGCGGTGTCATAGTGTTGTATCATTGATGTTATGTCATGGTTGATAGGAAGTACCAAATGGATGAACTCCAAAGTGGTCCCCTTATGGCGCAAGCTCTCATGGGAAGACGCTCTTGGATAAATTCCTCAAATTGGTCCCCTTACGGTCAAATCCCTCATGGGAAGACGCTTTGTGAAGTCCAAATTTTTAGGTGGTTGAGTATCCCAGCAGTGTGTCTAGGTAACCAAAGTTTGATTGAGGAATAATGTAATGAATATCAGTGAATTTACAGGAGAAACTATTCCATACGGATAGTATATGTCATGCAATTTCCAATGATATGTGGAATGTTACATAGATCCTCACGATTAGAGATTTATGTCCATGTGAAGTTGGAGAACCCTCATGAGTTATCTAGAAGCCCCTAGAAGGTCAAAGAAGTCAAATTATTCTAGAAGCTCCTAGAATAAGTGTAATAGTCAAATTGATGGAAACTAGGATTTAATCATGGGTATAGTTATTGCATTAAGAAAATAATTAAAATTAAATTAGTTGCAACAAGAAGTTGTGAGTTTGGTAATTATGGTAAAGTATTTATGATGAGAAGATTGAATAGTCATGGGTTAAGTGGTTGCAACAAGAAAAAAATTAAAAATAAATTAGTTGCAACTAGAAGTGGATAAGTTTACTATTTGTGGATAAAGTCGTTGTAAGTGGATAAAGTAGTTGGAAGTGGGTTAGCCTCAAAAGAAGGAAGTTGGGTAAGTTGGTTAGAATATAACCACTAGAGGAAGCTACTTGGAGAAGTATAAATAAGAGAGAAAGGGTCTCTTCTGTGTATGATCTTTGAGCATATTGAATATCCATTTTTGAAAGGTTATTTGGGCAAGTATTATTGATAGAGAAAATTTGTGGAAGAAAAGTGCGGCAAAAAAATCGCGATAGAAAAAGTGCAGCAAAAAAAGTGTGGCAGAAAAATCATAGCAGAAAAAGTGCAACATAAAAATCGCATCAAAAAAATCATGGAAGAAGAATCACAGAAACAAAATTGCGGCAGAAAAATCACGGTAGCAGAACCACGGCAGTAGAATCGCAGCAAGAGAATCGTAACAACTTATGGTATTTGGTTTATGGAGAGTATGGTGTATTTCTAGAGATATCTTCTTAGTTATCTTAGTGATATCGTTGAGAGTTGTCTTAGTGATTGATCTTGGTGATTAGATATGTTTTGGATGATGAGATTGATGTGATAGGTTGTGTGGTGCATAGGTGATGCACTTGTGTTGGTATATACTATTGGTACAATTNGTGGTTGGTGTGTCTAACAATTGGTTTTAGAGTAGGCCTTCTCTATAAGCATTAACAAGATTGAAGGAGTTCCATGGACACACAAATGGATGATGAAGTTCCAATTTTTGATGAGACAGATTATTCAGCATGGAGAATAGAAATGAAAGGGTATTTGAAGGAAAAAGGAGTAGGTGTTTGGAAAGAAGCTATTGGCGGATCAGTTCCTTTGAAGAATAAGTCAAAGTTTGCAGCTC
Organism: Picea sitchensis; assembly: GCA_010110895.2. Classification (NCBI taxonomy): domain Eukaryota; kingdom Viridiplantae; phylum Streptophyta; class Pinopsida; order Pinales; family Pinaceae; genus Picea; species Picea sitchensis. The sequence continues at coordinate 52,659 of SNQJ01S0011649.1, forward strand.
AAAAGGAAAAAAATAAGAATGATGCATTATCTCTCAAGAACATTTTCAATGGACTCTCAAGTTCTGTCAAAGAAAGCATGGGACAATGTACTTCCACCAAGGATCTATCGTTGAAGCTAGAGAAGGTATATCATGAAAAAGAAGAGAATTCCATCAAGTACAATGAAGGTAAAGACTCTCCAAAATATTCTAATTTCAATACTCCTAGTGAATTTGAATGTTCTCTTACAAATGAAGAAAAATATATAGTAGAAGTTTGTGTAGATGAAGAAGAAAGTTGTTTAAGTTTAAAGAAAAAGTTTTATTTGAATTAGGCGATGTTAGCATGGAAATAGGACATTATTCAATTGCTTCTGAGTATATTGAAAAATTCATTAATGAAGTCCTAGAAAAGTATCCAAAGCATATCATGGAATTAAAGCAAATGCTCAAAGAACAAGAAGAAAGTAAAAAGAATCAATTAGAAGAAAAATAAGAAGAGATCAAAAGAATAAAGAATGAAAAAATCATTCAAGAAGAAGAAAAGAAGAAGGTAGATGATGAGCTTAGAAAAAGTATTAAAGTTAATGTCAATATGAAGACCCAAATTGAAGAAGCCAAAAGGATAGAGGAACTATTGAAGAATCAAGTAAATGAAAAGGAAGAGTCATGCCATAAGTTGGAAGCTGAAGTTGTTGATCTCAAAAAGAAAATAGAGAAGTCAAACACTCACATCAAGTTCATGAACAGTTCAATAATCTTTGACAAAATCCTAGATAGGGAAATATTTCCAAATGATAAATCAGGTCTTGGATACAACAACAAAGATGCTAGCACTTCTAAGAAGCATGAATTAAGTCCTTCATTCTCAAAAAGTGGAAGAAAAGTTGCAATTCAAGAACCTACACAAAGCAAGGAAACTTTCAGAAGAATAGAGAAAAGAAGACATCAAGAAGCCACATTTACACCTCAAAGAAAATTCAGAAGAGAGACACCTTCAAGGTGGACACCAAATCAAAGATATGAAAATGTTTTTCATGGTCACTGCTTCTCATGTAATGAATATGGTCACAAAGATTTGGATTGCAAACATTATGAAAAGAAATATGTTGGAAGGTTCCATAACACCCTAAGATATTGGAGATGTAATCAAGTAGGACACATTGTTGCACATTGTCACACCATGAGATGTTACAGTTGTTGTGGGTTTGGCCACAAAGCTCAAGATTGTTGGATATCAAGAACACAGTCAATGAGGAGTGCTTCATATAGCATGTCAAGAAGAACACATGCAATTTGGAAGGAATACAATGTGGAAAGGATGTAAGCTCATAAAATTAGTGTTGATAAACTAGGACACTTTCAGAAGTGGATGAAGAAGACTAAACAACCATACATGAATGAAAGGACAAAGAATGAGGAAAGCCCTACATTTTCTGAGGCATACACTAGCTCCTGTGGAATTAGTCGCGTACATATGTGAGGTGACCTATAGAAAGGTCACCTACATACATGAGTTGTCTATGGAATAGGTCGCGTATATGTGGTAAAAACCTCAAGAAGAGGAGTGTATAGATGATTTGCAGCATGGTTTGATGGTATAACTCTGTTTTGGAGGGTCTGACATGGTTTGTTGTAGGTTTTCATGATTATATGCTTGCATGTGTGTTTGATGTATGTATGGTGATGACATATGGTTGAGTGTTGAAGCTTATCTATCTTGGATGCATGGTACAAACTTTAGTGTGTGGAGTGATGCATTCCTAATAAGGTATATTGTTGGTTATGTTCTCAATGATGTTACGGTACCTTGTATATGGGATATAACATGATGATGTGATGCTAGCTAGATATATATCATTGATCTATTGAGGGACACTCTTAGTACATGTTTAGATGTACTATTCGTTGCTTAGTACTTGCTGTAGTTAATGGTTTTTTAGGCAAATCTATCATGGTACATGGATGGTACATATGTGAGCTCCATTGATATATCTTATGATGTATTGTTAGAGGAATATTTGTTGGATGTATTGGTGCATGCATTTGGCATGTGGTTGAGCTACATATTGGGACATGTAGTTGATGAGTTGATGAGGTGGTTATGTTTTACATCATTGATGAGTTATAGCTTGATCTATAGTTGATGCATGATTGGTACATACTTGGTACATTGGTTGAGGCACTTGCTAGCAGTATGATTGGTGCATGGTTTATGGTTGATATGGCATACAAGTATGGGAACACATCTTTATTGTGGTTCACCTTGTTGAGGTTTGGTGCATGGTTGATGCACTTTCTTTGGTACATGATCTATGGGATGATATAGTTGAGATATTTGGTTGATATATTGATGGTTGAGATACATGGTTGTGGCACTTGGTTCATGGTAGAGGCATATCAAGAGTGATATGACACTTGTTTGAGGCACATGGTTGGCATGTTGGTAGAGGCATATGGTTGGTACACAGTTGGCATATGTTCTTGGAATATGGTTGATACTCCATTGATGATATCTTATGGTATATTGTATGGAATTGATGTAAATGATTGATGTTCATGGGTGTCGTGCATGGTTGGCACACACTATGGCATGGGATGTACATGGTTGATGTTTTGTTCATGATTCTCTATTCATTTTTGACATATCTTGTGCTTCATGATGTATGGTATGGCATGTGTTTGATGCATGGACAAGACCAAGGATCGTCATAAGAAGAGTAGATCATTCTTGAGAAGTTGATCTATGTTGTGGTTTAGCAGTATCATTTGCAGCAGAAATAGATTGCAGTGGTAGAATATTGTTCATCTTGTAGAGAAGATAGGGGGAGACATACCCATAGGGGGATTTATTATTCTTCCCATGATTGGTTGCAGCAGCATGATTCTAGGAGGAGAGATGATTGGTAGCCATGCCATCAGCATTGCATCAGAGTTATATCCCTTGTCCAAAGAGGGAGATATTATTTAGAGGAAGATCAAAGGAATCTAGACAGGGGGAGCAGCCCCAAAGAGAGTTTAGGTAGGGGGAGTATCCCCAAGGAGAGTTCAGGTAGGGGAAGCAGCCCCAAGGAGAGAAATACCATTTTCCATTGATGTCAAAGGGGGAGAGATAGTCACATTGATGTGGATATGACCATTGATGAGGAGCGATGATCACAGAGGGCGCATGAGCATTGTCATGTCTTAGTGTTTCCATCAATGATTGGTGTTGAGCTGAATGTTGGTGTTGCCATCAATTCCAAAGGGGGATATTGTTGTATTATGTTGTCATTGATGTCAAGGGATTGATTTCAAGTATTTTCATAATGATGTGTTTGTATCATTGATGTATTATTGGATCATGTGGTCATTGATGTAATTGATGTCAAAGGGTTTATGTCATGTGGTGTCATAGTATTGTATCATTGATGTTATTTCATGGTTGATAGGAAGTACCAAAGTGGTCCCCTTATGGATAATCCCTCATGGGAATATGTTCTTGGATAAAGTCCTCAAAGTGATCCCCTTATTGTGAAATCCCTCACGGGAAGATGCTTTGTGAAGTCCAAATGTTTAGGTGGTTGAGTAGCCCAACAGTTTGGTTAGGTAACCCAAGTTTGACCGAGGAACAATGTAATGAATATCAATGAATTTGAAGGAGAAACTATTCCAAATGGATAGTATATTTCATGTTGTTTCGAGTGATATGTGGAATGTCACATAACTCCTCATGGTTAGAGAGTTATGGCCATGTGAAGTTGAAGAACCCTCATGTGTTATCTAGAAGCCCCTAGAAGGTCAAAGAAGTCAAATTATTCTAGAATCTCCTAGAATAAGTGCACAATCCAAATTCATTGAAACTAGGAGTTAATCAGGGGTATAGTTGTTGCATTAAGAAAATAATTAAAAATAAATTAGTTTCAACAAGAAGTTGTGAGTTTGGTAATTATGGTAAAGTAGTTATGATGAGAAGATTGAATAGTCATGGGTTAAGTGGTTACAACAAGAAAAGAATTAAAAATAAATTAGTTGAAGCTAGAAGTGGATAAGTTTACTATTTGTGGATAAAGTGGTTGTAAGTGGATAAAGTGGTTAGAAGTGGGTTAGCCCCAAAATAAGGAACTTAGGTAAGTTGGTTAGAAGATAACCCTTAGAGGAAGCTACTTGGAGAAGTATAAATAAGAGAGCAAGGGTATCTTATGTATATGATATTTGAGCATATTGAATATCTATTTGTGAAAGGTTATATAGGTAGGTATTATTGATAGAGAAAATTTGTGGCAAAAAAAAGTGCGGCAAAAAAATCGCGGTAGAAAAATTGTAGCAGAAAAAGTGTGGCAGAAAAAGTGTGGCAAAAAAATCGCAGCAGAAAAACTACGGCAACAAATCACAGTAGAAAAATCGCAGCAACAGAACCGCAGCGGAAGAATTGTGGAAACAAAATCACGACAACTTATGCTATTTGGTTTATAGAGAGTATGGTGTATTTCTAGCGGTATCTTGTTGGTTATCTTGGTGATATTGTTGAGTGTTGTCTTGGTGATTGATCTTGGTGAGTAGATCTCATTTGGATGATGAGATTGATGTGACAGGTTGACAGGTTGTGTGGTGCATAGGTGATGCACTTGTGTTGGTATAGACTGTTGGTACAGTTTGATAGGTTTGTTTCTATCTATAAGCCGGTTCTTGTACTTGAGGGTTGGATTCCTCTTCTCAATTGGTGTTGAGATCTGCAGGCTGGGTATTGCAATGAGATTCGGTGCTCTCTTTGAGTTGGTGCTCATTTCATTTGGTGTTGATAAACCCCAAGGATTGTAGTCTGTAATACAAAATAAATTTATACATATATATGGTGTTCCTTGTGTTCTTTATTGTGATGGTGCATAGTTCTTTATTGTTAATGTATGTCATTGAGATATTTTTACATGCAAGCAACTTAGTGTGAATGGAAGTAATGAGTAATGATGTTGTGAATGGTGATTGCTAACTAAAATTTTGTAATAAGTAGAAAAATAGTCGTCACACTGATTCACCCCCCCCTATCAGTGTGGTCAGTGTGTCCAACAAGGTTATCCCCTGGAATTAAATCTATATGGTGACTAATACTTCTCAATGGAGGTAATTCATTTGGAAAATCATCAACCACAATATCAACAAATTCATCCAACAAATTTTTAACTTCTTCAGGAAGATCATTTAAATTTGTACTAGTGATAATTACCTTTGGTTTACCAATCAAGGAAAAATGTACTTCTTCCTTGTTAATGTATTGCAAAAATTATTTTCCACTCACCAACAGTACCTTTGGGTTTTTTTCTTCAGTTTCTCCTTCATCCTTCAATGGTAAGAGAGTGTGTTTTTCTCCATCTTTCTCAAAAGTGTATGTGTTGTTCCTTCCATCATGTATTTCCTTTCAGTCATATTGCCAAGGTCTACCTAGAAAAATATGACACACATCTATGGGAATAACATCACAAAGTACCTTGTCTTTATATCTTCCAATTTGAAAATCCACTTCACATTTCCCATTCACTATCAGTTGATGTCCCTTTTGCAACCATGACACCTTATATGGAACAAGGTGTGTTGTACTTTTCAAATCCAGCGTTTCAACCATCTCTGTAGACACCAAATTATCAGTACTTCCACTATCAGTAATGACTTTACAACATTTACCTTTGCTTTTGCAAAAAAATCTGAAGAGTGTCTTCCTCTGTTTAGGTTCCTTAATCTCTTAATGTGGTTTCAACAGTATTTTATTCATCATCGAATACTCTCGAACTTCTGGTACATTCTCATGTACATATGAATCCACACTTTCTTCTTCTAACTGAACAACATTTGCACTGCCTCTACTGGTGGAAGTATTTTCTGGATATCCATATGATCTATGGTCAAACTTATTACATCTAAAACATCTTATAGAAGATACCCTACCTCTTTGATAATGTATTATTCCTCTGACATCACCACCTCTTGGTGATTGTTCTTGCTTATGTGAGTTGTTTGCTTCTACCTTTGGAGTTGGAGATCTTTCTCTGCCACCTTGTTTTCCTCTACCTCTTGTTGAAATGTGACCTCTGCTTCTTTGATTATGCTTTCTTGATAGTTTTTCTTCTGACTTAAGAGAAAATCGATATGCTTCTTCAACAATATTAGGAGATAAAATTCCAATTTCAACTTGGATCTCATACCTTAATCCATTAATATATCTAACAACTTTATTAGGATTCTCTTCTATGTGACCATCTCTTATATTCAATTTATAAAATTGTTCAGTGTATTCTTTAACTAGCATACCTCTCTGTTTTAAATTATGAATTTGTCTAAAAAGATTAATTTTATAGTCTCGGGGAATGAATTCACCTTTCAATATTGCTATCATTTTCTCCCAGCTCTTGATTCTTGTCTTTCCTTTGTTCTACCTCTCATCTTGTACTCCATCCCACTAGAGTAATGCATGTCCTTTCATCCTTGTCAAAAAACAATTTACCTTTTTCTCATCAAGTACATTTTCATATTCAAAGTACTTGTCCATAGTGTTGATCCAATCCATCAATTCATCTACATTTAGGTTGCATTCATACAGTGGCACCTCCATTCTTGGTCTAAAGATAACTCCCATGATAGCTCTAATTATTTTTTTCTTCAACACCTTCTTCTTTAGGCTTTGCTCCCTCTTCAACTTCTGCAACTTCTTCTTCTTCACTAACATCTCCCAAGTCAACACCTCTTTGTTGAGAAGCTTCCATTGCCTCCAATCGTGCCTGAATATTTCTCATTTCTTCAATGACTTCAGTATTTTCAATAGGTCTTCCTCGACCTCAATCTATTCCTCCTCATATTCTAAAGGCCATGTTCAATTATCCTTTCTTGGATGTTGTGTACTCTGATACCAAACTAACGACCAATATAAATTGGTTCTCTCCTACCTTCCTCAATATTCAATAGTTCTGCAAAGTTAGTTAATTGAACCAAAATTTGAATTAAAATAAATTCATAATTTACCTTTCATGGGTAGTGAGCTCTTTTCCTTCACTATGCGATGAAACATTGGAACCACGGGCTTAAATTTGTGTGTTATAAGCAAAATTTGTCCGTTGGGACAGATCCGACCTATCTAGCTGTGAAGCCGGTTACAGCCTCTTTGATAGATCGGGACGAGGTAGAGACTACCCACACCTCAGGTGGTCCTTCGTCTGAGGTGGTATGAAGGGGAAAAAGAAAGGTGAAAGAATTACAAGAAGTCTTTCTCAGGACCACCCACCCTGGGTGTTATCCTTCCTTAATTTCCTGGATGGCCAAAATGGCCTGGGGAATGAAATTTATGGATAGTGGGACGAAAATGAGCTCTCTGATTTTTAGGACAGTGAACAACTATCTGTTCACTTCCTTAAAGCGTTGGAAACTATCCCAGAATGGGTCCCCAGGATAAACTGGTGTCCTGGGTAATTAACCAATGAATACCTTGAGTAAAAGGGTGTGAAACAAGGGTGAAAAGGGGGCTTAAAAACTACAACCAAGTACTTTTAAATGGCTGTAAATTACTAACAACAAGTTGTTCGAAGCTTTCAAGGTAGGGAAACAAGCTCAAAAACGCTTGATACCCCCCGGGGTGACACGGGAAGTGATCCCAGAAGGTTGTTAAATCAAAAGTGCGTTGTAAAAGTGGATGAATAGCCTTGTTACAAGCTATTATAGCTTTGATATAAGGGAAAGTATTCACAACTTCAATTTTGGTTCATGAGTGAAAAGGTGGGCTAACGAAAGGTTGACTTTAAAAGTATTATATTGGTCAATTTTTAGTTTTTATCACATACCTTGGTGACCACACTATTTTGAAGGTTATCCCGATCAGGAAAACACATCCCGAAACTGTGCCAACCAGTATAAGAAGAGTAGTCTTAACAAACCACGATGACTAGGTTGAAGAGTGCCCCATGGAGTTCAGAGAAGCAGGGATTAGCCACTTCTAATCACTAGCGCTTTCGGGCTCTTAAAGCTTCTTGGATGGAAGAAGGATACCTATGAAAAGGAAGAGGCTTAGGACCCCCCTAAAGAGGGTTTTTGTTGAGCTTACCCAAGCAGAGTAGTATTCCAACTGAGCTAAGATAATCAACTCCTTGACCATGTGGTACTAAGGAAAGACCACTCGACTTGTACTAACTAGACAACTTCCAAGGGGCTCCTGATGAAGACTCCCTGGCTTTGACTCTTAATATCCTACAAAATTGAAATTGCATAAAATGAAATATCAGGCCATCCACATGGCGAGGTCACGCCTTACTTTCACAAGCATGCCTCATGGTTACTGAATTTGAAATCTATTTAAAACTATATACATAAAACAAGTAAATAGATAGGTGACATATATGTCACGGCTAGATAATATGTATATGTAAATATTTGAATAATATAAGTTTTTGTTTTCAGTGTACGGTGCGGACCCCTGAATTGTTTTCAAGCTTTTTTTGTGGCGTTTTGCATATATTTAGCTTGTTGATTTTGCATAGACCCTTTAGGGGAAGCCACCTGTAGATTAGTGAACAAAAAGTAATACAATGAAAATATAGCAAGATTAAATAATTACAACATGACAATTACATTATTCAACCCAAAGGAATGGGTTGAGGATCTTTGCGAGCAGCAAAGCCGCCATATGCATGAAAGCCACAACTAACTCCTTGTATGGGGATTGGAAATTTAGTGTTTGAAATATAAAAGGTGTGAAGGTTATCTACATAAGTATTAATCAGATTTTTTACATGAATTCACAAGTGAACTATTCAAACTATCTACACAAATCAAACATATAAACATTGGTATGTGTATCAGAAATTTTTGGAGTGTGTGCAAGTGATAAGTAAAGTGAATATGAAAGTGATTGGGTAGATTTACCGATCGAAATGTGTGTTTTTCTTCACTGCCCTGCTAGCCCCTTTGCCTCAAACAAGTCTCTAGGTGGTCCCCAACTGCTTAAGAGAAGGAGAGTGGGTGACTGGTTGTATCCTTACAGACAAACAACGAAATTTTAGTATTTATGCATCGAAAAACTGAAATAAATATAACAGAAATTTACACATAAGAAGTATATAACATCCAACTAAGATGGCTGTCCCATGGGGGAAATTGACCAAAATGATCAATTTTCCTATTTGGGACAGCAAGGTTATTGGTAAGAAAACATAATAGAAATATACATGAATGAAAAGATAAGCAAACAAGTATGGACAGCCATCTAAGAGGTCTATTTAAGGGTTCTCCTAAGGGGCCCTAGGACTCCCAGCCACTAGATAAGGCTGAAAACAATTGAATACTTCAGAAAATTTGCACTAAAACACATTAAACAAATTAAACCAAGTTGTTAGAAGATGAAAGTAAGAAAGTTAAATCCAAGGAAGCAACAACAAACACCTAGCTAACCAATCCCTCCTGGAGATAGCTAACATAACAAGAATTTACCCCTACCCCTCAACCCTTAACCAACAAGTGACACGTCCAACAACTAAAATTCAACAAGTATCACACACACAAAGAGTCTTGTAAATTTCAGCAGAGCTTTGTTACTATATTCATCCTCCAATTTACAATGCCAACCCTCTTATTTATAAAGGAGAGGTGAAGGCTTAAGGTTAGGTCACAAGACACTTGTCACTTTTGGAAAAGTGACAAGTGGACAAACCCTAAAGTACTTTTGTCTTTTTACAAAAAGTAACCTTATCCTAAAGGCATCTTATCCAAAAAGAATCTTATCCTAAAAGGGAACCTTATCCAAAAGGGGATCAAATCAGATTTGACTTGACCCTTCAATTACATAGTAATACATCCCAAAAAGTAAATCATGAGAGAGTTCATATTGCAAAAAGTCATTTCTCATAAAATGACAAAGATTGATATGCCACATCACCATTTTCCTTGGGATTTGTGTCATCCCAAAGGCTCTTTAACTGCTACCATGTTTTTCAATTGTAGGTGAGGTGGTTTAGGACAATTCCCGACCATCCATGGCTACTGGATTCATCGGGATGAAGCCCCAAGGTGTGGGGAATTTGTTGAGTTTCTTAGGAGGGAAAGGGGCCTTTGGGCTTTGGTCATTGTAAGTAAGGAAATTCCCACTATTCAGGCACTTTTCAGACCTGATTATACCCCCCCCTTGCTTCCTATAAGTTTCCTTGTGAGTTGGTCGAAGCATGGCTTCGATTTGGGCTTATTTTGGTGAAGGGACCAATTGGACCTGAAGATTTGAGAGGCTATTCCCCTATACCAAATAGCCAAAAAACTATTCTTTATTGTTCTCATGTTGTAGCTCTGTCCTCTATCTATTTGATTCCTTTCGTTTGGCGCAAATCCGACTCTGTATGAGTAAGATATGGACCCGGGTAGGTATGCAAATGGAGCTGACCAGGAGACTAATCAGGGAAAAAATTGGAAGTTGGGACACAATCTTGGACTAGACATCAGAATTAACAGGCTGCTACAGGCTTGCATACCTATAGCTGAAATGGGTTTTCCTCATCTGGCCCAATTTGGCCTCGGAGGCCCCCAATTAGGCCTCTTTCTGGTGCTGCCCACATCAAAATAATGTATCGACCTAATCTCCAGCCATCATCGACTACCCACTTAGATAAAGGACTCTCTCCCGACTTGACCTGAGCCTACTTCATCGGATCCTACCTTACCCGAGTCCGCTTTAGGGGGTCCTGCTTTACAGTCCAGTTTATAATTATTTGAGGTTTGCATCAAAATGATCACGAGGCAAGTCAATAAAGAAATTAGTAAGCAATAGGTCTCCTCCCCTCGACTATCGCTCAAATGGGGATTGGTTACTAAGGCTGGTGAAAATACACTGGCACTTGAAAAAGAAAGATTGGTGCAGAAGTACGTGATCAATCAAAGTCCATGAAGCAAGTCAAGGTCTATTAAAGTCTATGAGATGAATTCAATCAATTAAGCTTTGTCGAAGCGAATATGCATCAAGCTTTGTAAAGTCTCTTTCGGTTAGTCTCCATAGATGGGTACAACCAGGTCATGCTTGTTGGGCCAAGAATGGGTCCTTGTCACTCTGGGACATGTCACTGAAAATATGGGCTAAATTTGTTGAGGTGAATTTCATGGATGTATTATAGACTTTGCCTCAGTCGTTTCGACTATTCATGGGCGAAAATATGAGTCTGTATGGCGAAGTTATAGAATTAAAAAGGCCAATGACTCTTAGGGGGGAGGGAATTTAAATTATACTATATAGTTAAATCATGTATAAATAAAATTTATTAAAAAATTTATAAATTTATTACATGTTCTAATAATGATTTTATTAAATATATATATAAAACATATATTAATAATATATGTTTTATATATATAACAAAACAAAAATTAAAACAGAATAATAAATTAAAAAAAATTAAATAACAAATTGAATTATACAAAATTAAAACTATATAATAAACTAAATTTAAATTAAAAAAAAAAATACAAAGACCCCACTCTCGAACCTTCTCTCTTGGTTGCATGGGCGACCAGGGCGTGGCTTTACCAAGCCCACGAGGTAGTTGGAGGAGCAGAGGAGTTGGAGAGGAGGAGGGCGTAGGCGGAGGGAGTGAGTTGGGGTTTTGGAAGGAGAGGAGGGAGGCCGAGCGTAGGCGTGTTGGTTGTGGGAGGAGGAGCTTGGGTTGTGGATGCATGGGGTTTTGGGGGTTTGGGGGTTTGGGAAGAGAGGGAGGTGGTGTCCGTGCAAAGGGAGAGGAGGAGGGCTGAAGAGGAGGTGGTTGTGGTTCCGGGCGCATGCAAGAGGAGCAGCGCGGGGGTAAGGAAGGAAGGAGGTCATGCACAGAAAGATAAGGGGTCGGGGAAGAGGGGTAGGGGGCGGTAGAGGTGGTGATTGTGGGAGGGGGCCAAGGTTTAGGCCTGGTGCGCACATAGGAGGTGACGGGATGCGTGGAGTTGGGAGGAGCTCGCGCACAGGGAGGAGAGAGGTAGCACCTGGGAGGTGGAGGCACTCGGCGATGGAGAGGTGGGTATGGTTGTGTGAGGCCAGGTTGCAGAGCTATGGGAGGAGGGGGTGGTGGTGGCACCCGGGTGGTGGATGGGTGGCCAGCCACCCCCAAATATTAATTTTCTAAACTTTGGGCAAAGTGGGTTTTGGACAATAAAAACGAACATGAGGTTTTGGGTTCAAACCCCTTGCCCACCATTTGGATTTCTGGGCAACTATAGGATTTTCTGGGCAAAGGAGAAGAGGGAGGACTGGGGTTCAAATACAAAGGCTTCCCAGTGACATGCTCAGGCCTGCAATCTTCAACAAATAACTAAGAATTTAAAATTTTAAAGGAGCCATGGAGGCTTGGGTTTGGTGCCCAAGAGGGGTTCGAATCCCCTCTCCTTTGCATCCTTTACACACACATAACTTCCTGAACTCAGCAAATAAAAAATGAATATGAACCAACAACCAATACCAAACTTGAAATAGGAAAATAAACACCAATTTGAAGGAAAAAATACAATTTCTTCATGCAGGATCTCAACACAACCAACAAACTTTTCCTCAGTTTTTTGGAAACAGGATTGATGGGTTACCTGGTTAATTTGTTTGAAGATTGTTGCATGGAAGCTAGTTTCCCACTGCAAATATGTAACTGCTGCCATAAAAACCTCCCTTTTCTGCCATGAATTC
>SNQJ01S0011649.1:65342-79738 GCA_010110895.2 Picea sitchensis
CTAAAGTACTTTTGTCTTTTTACAAAAAGTAACCTTATCCTAAAGGCATCTTATCCAAAAAGAATCTTATCCTAAAAGGGAACCTTATCCAAAAGGGGATCAAATCAGATTTGACTTGACCCTTCAATTACATAGTAATACATGCCAAAAATTAAATCATACGAGAGTTCATATTACAAAAAGTCATTTCTCATAAAATAACAAAGCTTGATATGCCACATCACAATTTGCCTTGGGATTTGTGTCATCCCAAAGGCTCTTTGACTGCTTCCATGTTTTGCAGTTGTAGGTGAGGTGGTTTAGGACAATTTTCAACCATCCATGGCTGTCGGATTCATTGGGATGAAGCCCCAAGGTGTGGGAAATTCGTTGAGTTGCTTAGGAGGGAAAGGGACCTTTGGGCTTTGGTCGTTGTAAGTAAGGAAATGTCCACTATTCAGGCACTTTTGAGACCTAATTATACCCCCTCTTTGCTGCCTATAAGTTTCCCTGTGAGCTGGTCAAATCATGGCTTCGATTTGGGCTTGTTTTGGTGAAGGGACCCCTTGGACCTGAATCTTTGAGAGTCTCTTCCCCTATACCAAACAACCAAAAAATTGTTCTTTATTGTGCCCATGTTGTAGCTTTGTCCTCTATCTATCTGTTGCCTTTCCTTTGGTGCAAATCTGACTCCGGATGAGTAATATATGGACCCGGGTAGGTATGTGGATGGAGCCGGCCAGGAGACTAATCAGGGAAAAAATTGGAAATTGGGACACAATCATGGGTTGGACATCAGAATTAACAGGCTTGCATAACTGTAGTTGAAATGGGTTTTCCTCATCCGACCCAATTTGGCCTCGGAGGCCCCCAATTATTCCTCTTTCCAGTGCATGCTTGTTGGGCCAAGAATGGGTCCTTGTCGCTCTGGGACATGTAACTAAAAATCTGGGCTGAGGAGGAGGAGGTCCAAAGAGGAGGTGGTTGTGGTTCTAGGCGACTGCAGGAGGATCAACACGAAGGTAAGGAAGGAAGGAGGTCGTGCATAGAAGGAGAAGGGGTTGGGGAAGAGGGGTAGGGGCGACATAGGTGGTGGCTATGGGAGGGGGCCAAGGTTTAGGCCTGGTGTGCATGCAAGAGGTGAGGGGATGCGTGGATATGGGAGGAGTGCACACACAGAGAGGAGAGAGGTAGAAGTTGGGAGGTGGAGGCACTCAACGGTGGAGAGGTGGGTATGGCTGCATGAGGCCAGGTTGTAGAGCTATGGGAGGAGGGGGTGGTGGATGGGTGGCCAGCCACTCCCAAAAATTAATTTTCTAAACTTTGGGTAAAGTGGGTTTTGGACAATAAAAATGAACGTGAGGTTTTGGGTTCAAACCTCTTTCCCACTATTTGGATTTATGGGAAACTCTGGGATTTTCTGGGCAAAGGAGAAGAGGGAGGAATAGGTTTCAAAGCCCATGGCTTCCAAGTGACATGCCCAAGCCTGCAATCTTCAGCAAAGAACTAAGAATTTAAAATTTTAAAGGAGCCATGGAGACTTGGGCCTAGTGCCCAAGAGGGGTTCAAATCCCCTCTCCTTTGCATTATTTACACACACATGACTTCTTGAACTCGAAAACTAACAAATGAATCTGAACCAGTAGCCAATACCACACTTGAAACAGGAAAATAAACACCAATTTGAAGGAAAAAATACAATTTCTTCATGCAGGATCTCAACACAACCAACAAAAGTTTCCTCAGTTTTTTGGAAATAGGATTGATGGGTTACCTAGTTAATTTGTTTGAGGATTGTTGCATGGAAGTCGGTTGCCCACTGCAAAGCTATAACTTCTGCCATAAAAACCTCCCTCTACTGCCATGAATTCTTGTTGCAGAGCTCTCCCCCCCCCCGCTTGGCCAAACTGTCAAAATGGCTTGGGAGAGGGAGGGTTTTGATTTTTTCCAATTTTTCCCAAAATTTGCATGAGGCTACGTGCCTTCTCCCACATTTTCCAATTTTCTGAAAAAATTTGATAAAATTTTCAATTAATTTTTGAATATTTCTTGGAAAAATGTGCAAGTCAAAGTTTGACTTTGACTTTGACTTTGACCTTGCTGCAGCTGACTTAGCCCAAAAATGTTGCCTGAGGAGATGGAGTTGGAATCGGACGTAGGGCATGTCGTTGGAAATGTCTCGACGATCCCGTCAGGAATATGTCATCACCAACTTGAGATAATTCCACCTCAGCCCTCAAATTTGGCCTGGAACAGTGGTCACTTAAAACCCCTGACTTGCTGGTGGGCCCACATGACATCCAATCTTGCAAAAGGTGCCAAATCGCCATACGATATCTAATCGAGGAAAATGAGGTACCATCGGAAAGGTATCGACAAGTACTTCAATGAGGTGACAATATATTTTTGTGTTGAGGTCATTTATGACTGTCATAGCTTCTATGGAACCCTGTCATGCGAGCTGGTGGGACCCCCTTTGCATGAAATCATTGACCAACTTGTGACAGCTCTAACCAGGCCATCCGAGGTTGGAATGAGGCAAATGAGACGTAGTTGGGAAGGTGTATGAGTATATTACAGTGTGGCATTTTTGAATCTCTGATTTATAACTCTTTACCCACAAATTTTAACTCATGAAGCACTACAACCAATTTGGTGCCTGAAAGTAGTCATGAACTTGTGAAAGCTCATTCTTACCAACCGGGGGTCGAAACCAAGAACGGGATATACCACTGGAAAGGTTTCACAATGAAATACACCATGTATGGGTTTAATTTTCCTTTTGAGACCATAATCAGAACAGAATCAGACCAGGAATTCACAGCTATTGGTTTTGGTCGTTCGGGTGATGTTGACTTTGCGTCCCTCGTATGGGGTCATACGGACTCGGAATCAGGCTCATGATAGCCCGTTGAAAATCTTTTCCTCGTTCCTACCACATGGAAGTGTCATATCCCTTTAAACATGACAATATTCCATCTTATTCTTTTCATAAGGACCCCGTCCCCAAGGGACCTGCCTAGTGATGGGCAAAGGGGACCAACGTTAAAATTCTTATAAAGTGCGTGTTTATCTCATGAAACCTGAACCGAACAGCCTTGACATGAGGAATAAATGTCATGGGAAGTTCCACTACTCCCTGAAGGAAACCAACTAATACTATTTCAACGACATAGGCCATAGTAACTATGACCCCCACCATTATCTTTGACTGGAACAATAGCACCAAGGGGCGTTTATGGAGAATTAACTGTGTAAAACACCATGTTGAGCCCAAATCATATTTTTGGGTCAATATCGGGCACTAAACTTCTTTTTCATATGACCAT
The DNA here is from genome assembly GCA_010110895.2 of Picea sitchensis. NCBI lineage: Eukaryota > Viridiplantae > Streptophyta > Pinopsida > Pinales > Pinaceae > Picea > Picea sitchensis. Next base: position 68,651 of record SNQJ01S0011649.1, read on the forward strand.
ATTCTAAGAACCACGACCTTGCGTGCAGAAGTACAAGATCAATATGGATGGTTGATCCTAAATTTGATCAACGACCAATCACAATGGGGTAAAAAATGTCCACCATTGATCTGGATCTCAGGTCTCTTCTAGACCATTGATTGCTCTTAATCAAGCCTCAATAAAAATCATGGGGCCACCATGGAACCCGATGTTAGCTAGCAAATTCCATATAATAGTTTATGGAATTATATTTAGAAAAAAAGTAAGAAAATAATTAATGTCACAAAATAGTACCCACATATAAAGACACTTAGCCCATATTTAACCCACACTTTACTAGTTCTGAGTTACAAATTCTTGCTAGCTAACTCATACTTTTGTTGTGAATGTTGGAATAATGAGAGGGGGGGTGAATCAATATTGAGCAATTTTTACTATTTCTTAATCATAACATGTGAATATTAACTTCATCAACAATATTCAATATATCATAACCAATATCTATCAACATTTCATAACAAATAACCACAGATACACAGTACACCAGAATTTATGTGGAAACCCAAATGGGAGAAAACCAAAAAATGTTTTATTATATATCAAAGATTACATTCATTGGAAGCACCAACTTCCAAACTCTCCAGCACCAACTGGAAGGAGGCTCCAACCCCCGATTTCTAGGCTCCAACCTGAAGGAAGCTACAACTCCATGTGTTCTACGGCACCAACCGGAAGGAGGTGAAAAGCCCCTTTCCTTGCCTCGTCTTGCCTCCCTAAAATATAAGTGTAGACTCAACTTGTCATTGACACTGTCATTGATAATCAACCTATCTATCATAAACATGTCACTGATAATCAATGTCCTTGATAATTAACCTGTCATTATCATCATCCAACCTGTCACTATCCCTATCAATGATAATGATACCTCATCATCAATAAGACCAAATCCAACCTCATAAATCATACACCAAGACCACCAGCAATATGTGCATCAAATCATAAGCTAATACATGTGTTTCATATCATCCATGTAACAAGCATGTTCCATATCCATAAACCACATGCAAATATATAACTCAAACATGTGCCATAACATCCACAACCATGTACTAAAGCATGTACTATAACATCCATCAATGATGTATTGAGATATGTACCATAAAATCCATCAACCATGTACCAAGATGTTCCTCAAATATGTAAACATATACCAAAGTACATCTCAAACTATGTGCCCAATATCCAAGATGCTCCTCAAACCATATGCCAAAAACATGCCTTAAGCATGTGTCAAACGATCCAATATATGCCTTAAGCATATACCATAACCATCAAAATAGGACACATATAAATAATACCTTTAGTAATGTAGAATCTTGGTGTATCTGATCACATACTTGCATACCTTCCTAAACTTCAACAACACGAGAATAGCATCTTCATCAAATTTTACCTCAGTCTCATGGGACTATTTTTTGGATTAGTCACAAACCATAACTTTCAACAATCATAATTCCATACCTATAATTAATAAAGGTCTGAAACCAGTACCGAATATTCTTCAATACATTCTCTATAATTCCTCCAATTTTGACTCCTTGAACCGTCCCTAAAAATGAGTTATAGTGAAAATCGCATACCTTGCTGAATTTTGGACTATTTTGGAAGGCGAACTTGTAGAGCATGCCACACATTAAATATTATATATCTAGTTTTGAAACCTAGAAAAAACATACTAAGGACTACACTATTTCCAATAAAATTGGTCTCACATAATTTGGATCCTCTATGAAGCAATTATGACAGTTTTCTTAGAACACTTGTTTGAGACTAGTTTCAGGACTAGTCAAAAACCCTAACTTCCACAAACTGTATCTCCAAATATACAACAAACCAAAAGCTAAAAATTTTACCACAAGTACCTTGATATGTCTTCTCAACAGCTTCCAATTTTTTCTATCTGAATTATTCTATAAAGTACTTTATAGTGAAAATGGTAAGAGGACATTTAAATAACATACCTTAGAACACATCATCACAAGACTTCATCCTCCCTTGAAAGTTCTCCCTTCTTCACTTCATCTTCCCTCTGTAATTCACCTCATATATTTTTGGTTACCTGAGATAAAATCATTTTATTTGATGTTACGAATGAACTCCTAGATGCCTTATTTATACTATATTTGGCACCCTATTTTTTGGGCCAACTTGACCCAAATAAAATTCAATTTATTTTTTAATGATTATTCTATTGGGGTCGAGTTTACCAACAATATCCTTAATATTTATTTCTTTTTAGGCCCAAATTGACCCAAATAAAATTCAATTTATTTTTTAATGATTATTCCATTGGGGCCGAGTTTACCAACAATATCCTTAATATTTATTTTAATATTCATTGAAATGGGCCCAACGTGTAACTTCTTGTTTGCAACAACTTTTCTTCTTTTAATTAATTTGGGGTTGACTAGTCACTTCTTGTTACAACTATTTAGGGATTCTCAACCATACTTCGGGGCTTCCTTCTTCAATAGGGCATATTTGTTCAACCGTGAGGAACCACGTGGCATACCACCTACCGTTGGAAACAAAATGATGAGGATTGTCAATATATGATAGTTTTGAATGCATTAGTAGAGTCCATCATCCTCTTTTTCCTCAAACAACTTTAGGATTCATGACCACATCTATGGGATTATTTTATACTTCTTCAAAGTGTCTTCCCGTTAGTCCCATGCTTAAAGATATGTCATAAGGGGACCATTTTTTATACTTCTTCAAATAAACCCTTGACTTCTAGATGCTTCCAAACTTTCTTCGGGGCTTCTTCTAGGGTTGACCAGGCTTGACATCAATGAAAACCAACTATACAAAAATATCCCCCTTTGGCATTGATGGAAACACTCATACTCCACCCGTGACCAATGCTCTCGATATTTCTCTCCTCATGTTTCTCTCCCCCTTTGACATAAATGGCAAAGGGTATATTCCCTTAGGGAAGCTCCCCCTGTCTTCATGCTTCTGATCTTTATCTTGTGATATTTCTCTTTCTCCCTCTTTGACATCATGGGAAAAATGGTAACTCCCCATGTTGGTATGTCTCCCCCTATCTTCATGCTTCTGATATTTCTTTCCTGGTCTCTTTTTCCTAATGATTTCTCTCCCCTTGACTTCTCTACAATATGCCATGTAGATAAATGTGGGGCTTCTTGTATTAGATTCATTTCCTCTTTTCCAATCCTTCTTTTCCATTGGTGCTTCCTCTTGTAATTCACTGACATATATAAAAAGAATTCAAATTTACTTGACTTCAAATATTTATGGTTTGTTATGTTTATTTCTCAGACATCAATGGCCACATCATTCAATAATTTCCCTCTGACGATATATTTCTTGATGATGGTTTCTCTTCCCCTATCTTGTTTTTACTTTCACCTCTTTCCTTCTTGTGACTAACTGATTTCACCTGTAAATATGGTTTCATCCACTGTTATGCATCTTCTTTGATTCATGACTTTTGTACTCTCTACTAGACTTTCCAAATATCTCATGAAATCATCTTTGTCAATGTGTCATAACAATTTTCCATGACTCTACAAATCGGCTGCATACAATGTTGACCCATCTGTTGTTGCTTAGACTCCTCCTCTTCATAATTCACATTACTGGGAGTCTTCAAGTCATATGGCTTAGAAGAATACTTCAAACTTCTTTAATGCTAAGTCATATTCCTCTTCACCTATAGATTCATCATCTTCCTGAATTTTGACATCTTCCTCTTCTTCATCCTTTTGAATTATAACATCTTCCTCTTTTTCCTTTTCCTGAGTTTTGACATCTTCCTCTTGTCATGTAGATCCATCATGATCTTGTGTTGTTGTAAATCCTGCGAGTACAATCTCTAGGACATGTTCTTCATTTGCCTATTCTTCTTGTTTTTCTTTTCTTCTCCAAACTTACTTGTATCTGACATTAGTGATTTCCTTCATGAAAGGATCCATGAAGAACATGTAAATATTAAATTCATTAGCAGTATTCAATATATCATAAGAAGTATCTATTAGCAGTGCATAGAAAATAACCAAAAATACACAGTACACCAGAATTTACGTGGAAACCCAAATGGGAGAAAACCACAAAATGATTTCTTATATATAAAATATTGCATTCATAGGAAGCACCAACTTCTAAATTCTCTAGCTCCAACCAGAAGGAGGCAAAAAACCCCTAATTTACAATATCCAACCTAAAGGAAGCTCCAACTCCCTGTGTTCTCCAACACCAACCGGAAGGAGAATACAACCCCATTTCCTTGCCCCGTCCTGCCTCCCTAAAATATAATTGTAGATTGAACATGTCACTGACACTGTGATAGATAATCAACCTTTCACTAATAATCAACCTGTCACTAATAATAATTATACCTGTTAATCATCCTGTCATTATCATCATCCAACTTGTCATTGTCCCTGTCACTGACATTGATACCTCATCCCCAATAACATCATTAATAAAACCACATCCACTCTCATAAATCATACATCATGACCATCACCAACATGTGCATCAAATCATATACTAAGACACTTGTTCCATATCATCCATGTAACAAGCATGTGTCATATCCATACACCATGTGCCAAGATATGCCTCAAACATGTGCCATAACATCCATCAACCATGTACTAAAGCATGTACCATAACATCCATCAACCATGTACTTAGATATGTACCATAACATCCATAAACCATGTACCAATATGTGCCTCAAACATGTAAAAATATATCAAAGTAAATCTCAAACTATGTGCCCAATATCCAATATGCTCCTCAAACCATATGCCAAAAGCATGCCTTAAGCATGTGCCAAACCATCCAAGATATGCCTTAAGAATATACCATAACCATCAAAATAGAACACAAATAAAACATACCTCTATTCATGTAGCAACCTTTTGTATGTGATCACAAACCCGAAGACCTTCCTCAACTTCAACAACAAGAGAATAGCATCTTCATCAAACTTTACCTCAGTCTCGCGGGAATAGTTTTTGGATTAGTCACAAACAATAACTTTCAACAAGAATAAATCCATACTTGTAATGAAAAAAGGTATGAAACTTGTACCCAATATTCTTCAATATCTTCTCTAAAAATCCTCCAAGTTTCACTTATTGAATCATCCCTGAAAATGAGTTATAGTGAAAATGGAAAACCTTGTTTAATTTTGGCCTATTCTAGAGAGCGAACTTGTAGAGCAAGCCATGCAATTAATATTAGATATAAGCTTCTAAAAATTTCACAAACCATACTACAGACTATACTATTTCAAATGAAATTAGTCTCACATAATTTGGATCCTCTATCAAGCAGTTATGACAAATTTTCTCAGAACACCTGTTTCAGACTAGTTTCGGGACTAGTCAAAAAACCTATCTTCCACAGAGTGTATCTCCAAAAGTAAAACAAACCATAACCTAAAATGTTTACCAAGGGTACCTTGATATGTATTTTCAACATCCTCCATGTTTCTCTTTATAAATCATTCTAGAAAAAAATTTATAGCGCAAATGGTAACATGACCTTTAAATAACATATCGTAAAACACATCATCACAAGACTCCGTCCTCCATTGGAATTTCACCCTTCTTCACTTCGTCTTCCCTCCTAAATTATCCTCAGAAATCCTTGGTTACCTCAGATAAAAATTACTTGATTTGATGTTACAAATGAACTCTTAGATGCCTTCTTTATACTAGTTCTGGCACCCTCTTTTTAGGGACGACTTGACCCAAATAAAATTCAAGTTAATTTTTAATTATTATTCCATTGGCGCCCATTTTACCAACAATATCCTTAATGTTTATTTTAATATTCATTGAAATGGGGTTGACTTGTAATTTCTTGTTTGAAAAAACTTTTCTTCTTTTAATTAATTTGGGTTCGACATGTCACTTCTTGTTACAATTGTTTGGGGCTTCGCAAACATACTTCGGGGATTCCATCTTCAAGAGGGCATATCTCTTCAACCATGATGAACCACATGGAATACCACCTACCATTGGAAACTGCATGATGAGGACTATACATCTATGATATTTTTGAATGCATTAATAGATTCCATCATCCTCTTTTTCCTCAAACAACTTCAGGCTTCATGACCACATCTCTGGGCTTCTTTTAGACTTCTTCAAAGTGTCTTCCCGTGAAGGCCATGCTTAAGGAGATGCCATAAGGGGACCACTTTGGAGACTTCTTCAAATACACCTAGCACTTATGGATGCTTCCAAACTTTCTTCGGGGCTTCTTCTAGGGTTGACCATGGTTGACATCAATGACAATCAACTATCCAACAATGAAATGGTCTCATTTTTTAATTTTTCAAAAAATGATTTTGTATTAAATTTGACCACAAATATAACAAATCCTAACCAATCAAAAAAATAATATTTTAACAAAAAAAGAGCATTGTCGATTGAGCTATGGTCTAGTGTCATAAACATGTGGGAGTTTACCATGATTGAACCAAGTTCCATTCCTAGAAAAAATATATATGAAATCCTTTGAGTGACATGCTTAGGAGCGAAATTCCATTAAATTTGACATGATCTCAGTAGATACGAATAGATTTTCATAGTGGGTTGGGGGGAAATAATTCCTAGTTTAATTAAAAATAAATAAACACATTTTGAGTGATTATCTTAATCAAATAGGATACATGGTAGAAGAGGGTGAAAGGTTAAGGGCACAAGAAGGGTTCCCTCTTTTTTTTCTTGAGATTTCACCATGTTATAATCACCATAAAAGAGCCAAGGGGCATTGGAAGATCATCGATCATAAAATGTTAAAACATCACATTCTCTCCTTCATCATTATAATTGTATATGTTAGTGAGGCTAAGAAGTCCATAGTCTAGGTGGAGGAGCACCCACAAAAACCTATGAGCGGTGTCCATACCCCACCCAAAAATATTGTTATCCATGTGGAGAGAAGCAAGGATTGGACCCCTTTACCTTCAATGTGATTAGAATTAAAAACCTTATCTTCGAGCCCAATCATTGAAAAAGTGATACGATGTAGGAACCCCACTATTTTTTACCTCTTATGAATAGATTATATCTCCCACCCAATGAGATTAGTAAAATTTGGTGGATTGTGTTTTTTCTGTTAAGGTCATTGAGACCCTGAACATTCTAGTAAGTCACTTTCATTGGAAATTGATAGCATTGAGAATCACAACCTCATTATACTTGAGGTGTTGAAGAGTAGAAAAGGAATTGCATACCAAGATACTCCCCACAAAAATTATCTTGAGGTGGTTTTCTTTGGCCATTTAGAATGGATATATTTAACATGAGTTTCATCATTCTCATAAGTTTGTAGAAAAGGTGGTGGTGAGAGAGCACATTGACTACCCCCTCCCATATGTTGGATCCCATAAGTGGCCTTAGAAGCCATTGGAGTTAATTTCCTACTCATACCAACCATTGATGAGGAATTTGTAGTGGGAGGCATAGTGACCATGACCTTTGCATGTTGGTTTTTGGCCATGCTAGACCTTTTTCCCTTCTGCACAACTTCAATCCATACACCTTCACCTATTTTCGGACCCTAACAGGCTTGGTTGGTAGGGATGGTATTAGCAGGCGGGAATGTTTTAACATTAGATTGGGCCTTAAGCATATAGATTTTATTTAATTAGTGTGGGATTTACCAATGAAAACACATATTGTGTAATTTTATATAGTGGACTGATTGGGAATGGACACAACTACCAACCTAAATGTAAATGAATTACTTAATCTATTTTGATATTTTGACTCACACATAGATGTGTTGTTAGGCCTAGGGTTGAAAAAACTTATAGACTCTTCACAATTGAATTCCCAAAGAGGGGAAAAAAATTGTCAAATCATTTCCAGAACTACATGGGTAGGCCAAGGAAGTCTACCCAAACCAAGCTAGTTGGGCCTCTCGGTTAGATAAGAAGTCCAAGGGACCATTGGTTCATTATTACCAAGGTGTTCTTGCAGACATAGGGGCCATGCACAAGAATTTCCTAGACATGGGTGGGATTATTGAATTTGAATAGGAATAAATATTTGGTTAATTTCTCATATGAATGCATGTTCCATCCAAAGGGTTCTAAGACCTTGTGGATCCAACTTCTAATAATTAACTCAAGAGGCACTTGACCCAAAAAATACCTCAATATTGATCCTACATGAAATAGTTCATAAAGATTATCATATTAGTATCAAAACAAATATATAATAGTCTTACCTTAAAATATATTAAAACTCATACCATTATACTTCAAACAAACTTGGGTCCATTACCCAAACCTTTGTGCTACCGAACTTTCTCCAAGGGTTGACATCAATCTACAATATCACTCTCCAATGGTTGAGATAAATGACAACCAACAATCCATACCAACTATCCATCAACCTAATCCAACTATCTAACAATCTCCCCTTTTGGCATTGATGGCAACACTTAGTCATGATAGCATTCATGCTTATACTCCTCATCAATGTTTCTATCTCTCCCCCTTTGACATCAATGGAAAAGGGTATCTCCCTTTCTAAATTCTCCCCCTGACTGAACTCTCCTTGGGATTCTCCCCCTGTCTACATGCCTATGTGCTCTCTCTCCGAGAATTTCTATCCTGCATCTGATAAATCTATCCCCCTTTTTCATCAATGGAAAAGGTATCTTTCCATCCGGGGATGCTCCCTCTAACTGAACTGTCCTTGGGATAGTCCCCTTGATTTAAATATTCCTAAAACTGATCTCCCAACATGAACTGTCCTCTTTATGGTGTTTTCTCGTGTAGATCTAAGACATATAATATAAGAATTCAAAAGCATTCATTTTGGAGTAGAAATTACTTTGAGTCTCTGGTGGAAATACTCAAAGGTTTCTCGTGGAAGCATTTTTGTAAAGATGTCTACCACTTTTTCTTTTGTGCCCACATATTCAACTCCGATGCTCTTCTCTGCAAACTGTTCCCGTAGAAAGTGATACTTGATTGGAATGTGATTCATCTTGGAGTGCATCATCAGGTTCTTTGATATACTAATGGCACTTGTATTATCACAATAGATTGGAATTGTCTCATCATACTCAACCTATATATCTATCAAAGTTTTTTTCATCAATAGAACCTGAGTAAAACATCATGTTGCTGCAATATACTTTGCTTCAGCTATAGTTAAATATATTGATGATTGTTTCTTTCTTACCCAAGATACTAAACACTCACCTAAGTAGAACGTTGCTCCACTGGTGCTTCGTCAATCATCAATGCAACCTTCCCAATCTGCATATATTTAGGAAATAAGTGATACATCCTTTCCTTTTGGATACCGTAATCCAAACTCTTATGTTCCTTTGAGAAATCTGAAATCCTCTTTACTGCTAAGACATGCAATTCCTTTGGTGTTGCTTGAAATCATGCCACCTGTCCAGCTACCTGCATTACATCTAGTCTAGATGTTGTCACATATAGTAAGCTACCAATCATTGACCTGTATTTCCTCTGGTCTGTAGACTTTAAATCATCATCTTTTCTCAACTTTCAATTGGTTTTCATAGGAGTGGTAACTCATTTGCAATCTTCCATTCCGAACCTCTTTATCATTTATTTGATATACTTTGTTTGAGAAATAAAAATTCCTTGGTTTCTTTGACATATCTGAAGACCCAGAAAGAATGATAGTTCTCCAATTAATGACATTTCAAATTCATTATGTGTATCCTTTGCAATTTTTTGGCTTAACCTGTCATTAGTACTTCCAAAAATAATATCATCAACATAAATTTCAATTAATAAAATACTACCTTGAGTTACCTTGATGTAGAGGTTTTTATCTGTGCTTCCTTTCCATGGTTTGTAGGGAGTTTTGTCATTGTTGTTTCTGAGCATTACTCTGTTTTGAATGTGAACTGTTGTATGCACTGCGTGTGTCCAAAAAATATCTGTCAATTTCAAATACATTAGCATTGTTCGGGGAATTTCATGTGTAATTATCATCCATTATGATAATATTCATTTGTCCCTGAACCAATCTTTCAACCAATCTATGAATCCATGCTCTCGTCCATACTGTCCAAGACTCTACTTGCGCAATTGTCCATAATGCTAACCCATTTATCACTATACTATCATGAAGTCTTGATTAATCCATCCAATTGTACTTATGCTAACTGACTAATCTAGATCTGTCTTCTTAAACTCTGCAAGTTGCTCGAAGGATGGTTCTTTGGTATGTCACAACTATCGCATAGACTCCCCCTATCTAATATTCATGTTAATTGGGAGTCTCTAAGTCATATGGCTCAGAACAATTCCTACTCTGATGTGTATTTATCATCATATTCAATGGTAGATTCATCATCATCTTCATTGGTATATTCATCATCTCTCTTAGATCTGAATTCTTTTTTTTTGTCTGTGGATTCATCTTTCACTACAATTCCTGAAAGTACAATCTCTTGAACTTGTACTTATTTACCTATCCTTCTTTTCTTTCAGTTATTTTCCAAACCTTTCTATATCTGACATCTTTATTTTTCTCTGTAGAATTTTCTTCATCTCGTTTTATTGTCAATATTGTGATCTCTGGGACCTGGTCTTTGTTCACCTATTCTTCATGTTTTCTTATATATACTTTCTTATAATTGATATCAGTGTTCTCTTTCATGGAAGTATCGATCATGCTTCTATAATCACTAGTTATGTGTCCATAGTTATGACATTTGTAAAATTCAATGTTATGTGGGGCCACATATGCACTTCTTTCTTGAAAATTTCTTTTATAATCCCTGCAATCTGCAACCTTATGTCCAAAATTAGAACAATAAAAACAATTACCATAAAATAAATTTGCATACCTGGGAGTGAATGATGTTCTTTGTGGTGTATTCCTTTTGAATTTCTTCCTTGACTGATCATGATCATGATTGAATCTTATTTGTGTCTTGAACATGAATGGTCTTCTTGAAGATGTATCTTCAATAGTTTTCTTAGATTCTGGTTGACCATGATTCCTTCCTTTGAGTACTTCTGCATAACTCTTTCTATTTTCTTCATTCTTA
>SNQJ01S0011650.1:0-12992 GCA_010110895.2 Picea sitchensis
AATTCTCCTTTGGCTTGAGGAAAGGCTAAAGGGTTAGGACAATGGATTCGGAAAATGGGCAGAGTTTCTTTGCTATAATTTTTCCTCCTCCAAATGGTACCCCTACCCCTTCTTTTATAGGCTAGAAGGATCTAGGGTTTTGGACAAACTCTCGGCCATGCATGGCCGGGAGTTTTAGTTAACTGACCCATAGCTTTTTGTTCCGTCAGCAACTTTCCTATTTTTGTGTTTTGTTAGGTACATGCGAGCTGTAGTGGGCTTGCCAGCGTGCACACGTGTGCAGTAATGGGTTAGGGCGCGTGGGCCTTGACCCAAGAGGATTTTCAAGAGTTTGTTCAACATAGTTTTGGCAAGGAAGGGATATGAGTTGGCCTGATGCCAGGTAAGCATGTGTGGTGCAATTTAGGGTTATAACAGATCATACTTCAATCATCCTTTAGTTAGAGTATGAAAAGTTTAAGGAAATACGACAGAACTTAGATGAGGTGATTGATCAAGTTTCCTCACTAAACATTGTCGTAAGTAATTGGCCAACTTACTTCACATAGACATTCAATAAGCTAAAATTTTAGAAAAGTATGATGGAAGATTTGATGAAAAAGAAAAAGATGACACCTGACTCCTGAATGAGGAAAACTCTAGCCACACATATTGACAAAGAAAGCGATCTCGAGGTATAACTTACCCAACAAGAGAGGGAGTGGTTCTAAGAGGGAAAGAAAGCATATATAGAGATTGAAAATGTTGTGGAGCATCTAGACCATGTTATAAAATAGATACAATAGGCTAAGGAGAATTTCAACCTTGATTCGACTGCAATCCATAACACCTCTATTATGGACAACCTAGGCTTCCTAACAAAAATGAAATCACTCAGGGTGCAAGAACAATTTTCAATTGATGAGTGGCATACATTTTCCTAGTATCTGCACAGACTGGTCGTTAACATTTATCAAAGTAGTTTTGAGCATCTTTCACAGCAACCAACATAGTGGCATTGGTCGACTCCTCCCTCTCCTTATCAACATAGTTTTCAATTTTTCATCCCCAGTATATCAGAGTCTAACTTCTCAACTACCATCCACCACTCAACGACACCAGAAATAGAGGTCGAGGGAGCTGATACATTATGACTGGATAAAGGTGAGACAACATTGGATCTAGAAGTGAACTTCTACAAATTAAGGACAAAGGTGTCAAAACATTGTATCCATAAGTGCACCATCTAGAGTAGCCTATTGAGGAAACACATCTTGCAACATCAATAGAAAAATCCCCAGAAATTCAACAAGTAGCAACAAAATATATAGCAAAGTGATTGGTCCAATTAATTCTTTGTCTCATAATTTTTTATAATCTCATTTCTTTGAAAATTTTGTCAATGTAATAGTCACGGTCTCCCTTTTGCTTGGGATGAGAAAGGATTTGAGGTGGGGGGAGATGTTGTAGGGGATATTCGACTCCGTCGACTAGACTCGACAGTCGACCAAGTCAGACGTGTAAGTTGGTCGACTTTCAAGTCGAGTATGTAAGTCAGATGATCACCCAGTGGGGTCAACTGACCAAGGCAGTTAAGAAGTTGCAACTACCTTGAAATTGAATATACAAGTATATATTTGTGGCCAATGTAATAGAGAAAGATGGTTGTTATGATATAATACAAAGTCCATATTGTTTGTCTTGTAATGACCCCGACCGTTATGACGCCAATGATGTACAAAAAGTAATTTTTTCTTTTCTTTTTAAGGTGCAAAATATCTACTTAACTCCAAGGTGTGTGATTAAATAAATCAACAAATTCATAATAACCAACATCATTTTCAAGGTACGTACCTGATCCATTAGCTAGATTAACATAATTCACTTAACAATCAAAGCACGCCATTAATTATAAAAATAATGAACACATACAATAACATTGTGATAAGCGTGCTAGTAAACTAAGGCATGACATTTATGCTTCAACTGAGTCCATAACACAAGCAATCTAAACACTTAAACATCAACATAACCAAGGTGAGAAAATCAATAGTATAGAAGTCGACCATAAGCAACATTATTGGGAGGCGTGCGCATGATCTAATACTAAATTAACATACATCAACTTCATTACCCTATATGAAAATAAATCTAGGTGCTTAGGAAATCACACAACAACATGGCTACAAGGCGCGCGGGTAAAATCCCAAGCCTAACATTACGCCTCATCAATGCCCATGAGCTACACATCCTATTAATAACCAATCAAGAAACAAGGGTACTTAAAGGCACTAGGTAGGCTAATCACACTCTCCTCAAGTCAATCATTATCCGAGGCGAAAAATGATTATTAGCTAAAACCTTGAGGCGCAAGGTAAACGACAGTAATTAATTGTTGCGTAAAGGAATATATTCCACCCTAAATCATACATTATGAAATCCATAAATGAAATAACTCTAACACCAATCCAGCTAATCATCGACACAGGGTAGCAACATTAATTACCTTTAATTGTGCAAGGGTCTAAGATCCAATCGTCGTAGGAAAATCCATCAACGCGAGAAACCAATCTCAAAATATCGTCATGTAATACATAAAATTGACATGCGCAAAAGTCTATCTCAGCATGTCTTATTTCTCATGAAGGAAACGAACACACACATTCAATCAATGAACCTCTAAAACAAAGTTTAATCAATCAACAGGTGTCCTTATTAATTAACCTTAAGATAACTATGTTGTTTCATTCCCTTCTTAAATAAAAGGGTGCTCATCCTAAATTTTCCCACAAAAGTGTATGTCAACTCAGCTAATCCTTCAGTTATCCTACTATACTTTACCCAAGGATTCACCCACATCTTCCATCACCATTTTATCAATAAGCAGTAATGATTATGAACGTTAATGAACAATTCCCTTATACTATCTTAATATAGCGTTGGTCACCTTAATGTAAAATTAATTGAACTCAACTGCCAAATTAATAAAAAAATCACCTTTAAATATACATGGTGTTATTGCACCTCTCAACATTAATAGTTTAATTTCAATTCCTAATTAATTAGAATTTAATGGAGTTAGAATTTAACGGTATTACCATTTAAAAGTGTCAATAACTAGAATTAAAATTAGGATGCCGTTTAAATGGAATAAGAAATTAACCAGAATTGGAATTTAATTAGAATACCATTTATAAACTAATATTAACGTAATCAAATTTAACTGAAATATAACATTGTTCCTGCATTAAATCCTCCTTTACAATTTCAACCTAAAAATCAATTTTTAAATAAGGAAAAACAATTACTTAACTCCCGACAATCTCAGGTTTACTTGTTAAATACAAAATTCATTTAAGGTAAGGAAGCACTTCAAGGTAAAAATTTTCATCCAAACCTTCTTAGAATGACAAGGTTTACACCCTTCCAAATTTTATTAAATGGTTCTATGTCAATCCCATATTAATATACACTACCCTGTGCTCTTCCACATTACACCAAAGATTAAGGCATTAACACAACTACGATTGTGCAACAGTAAAATCGTAAAAGCAGATAATTCTACGTTAAGTCTGTGAGGATACAATGTAGGAGGCTTGCAGTGAGACAAAACCATTTAAGCGGGAGTGATGGCAGGACTGATTTGTTCACAATAAAAAAATAATTCTAAAAAGAAGCGTTCCAGCTGGAAGAAGGATCTGATCCTGCACCAGTCAAATTCCACTTTACCCTACTGTGACTTAGTAATGGCAGGCGTTGTTTTGTAGCTACAAAATTCTTGAAATTAGTTCTCATCCCCAAGGAGAGCCGTCGATTTCTTTGGCTACTGACACGTCAACATTTTAGGCCTAAAATTAGGGAACCAAAATCAACAATAATGCTCCCTAAATTTATCATCAACTAAATCTTTACCCAGAACAATATGTCCCAACCACATGCTATATCCCATCATTGGGAAGAAGAAGTAAATAAAGTGAGGAGAACAATTCGCGTCGAGGAGGAAGGAAGGTTGTGCAAGTCCTTCGTTACAAGCATCCCAACCCAACACAAGTGTTTTTTTCACCAAAATACCTCTTTCAAAGTCAGGACCACAAATATTTAGTTACGATTCAATGATTCGGTGGATCTTAATCAAACACAAATGGTTTACCATCCTAGGCCAACTCAACACGTAGGCAATAAGAAAATGTTAATATCAACAATACAGAGAGAAAAGAATACATGAAACTATAGAATACTTAACTCTAACTTATCTAGTCTCGGTAGCATCTACTAAAAGGACTTGAAAGTACAAGTCAGGACCGAAAATGTTTGATTACGGTTCAAGATTCAGTAGGCTTTAAACCAACACAGCAACAGAATTGGGATCACCCATCAGGAATCAGAATTTCAGGATACGAGTGGGAAAGCAACGAAAATGGTGGTATGCAGTAGGCGGGCAATGAGAGTCACAAAAGTGGACTCATTATGGGATTCCCGAGATCACTCGAATACAAGAATACAAAGGTTGGGCATCCAACCAAGAAGAAATCATCGCAGTAATCCACTACAAAACCCCTCCCCATGAAAGTCGTCGACACCGGTCTAGAGTTTTGCTAGCGCGAATTCCTTCCAGGAATTTCGACTAACGTGAGGGTAGGGGTGAGAAACAATGGTTTGGATAAAATTTTAAAGGATAAAGTAAAAATTTTGATTAAGAAGAAATTTTCCCAAGGAAGTGATAATTCGCTACCATGCCATTAAAAGAAATTACAAGAATACAATGAACAAATGGTCATGGGTGAATCAAGGAAATAGATCAACTCTCTACCCCAAAAGGGTAAAGAAACAGTTGAAAGAGGCATTGATAATTAAGGGCAACGATCAGATTCATTTATGTACCTACCTCAACCATTTATCATTCACTTAATGTTTTTTTCTAATTAAGATTATAAATGCAGGTCAAGGCAATGACCACCATTAACTTGCATCGAGACAAGGGAACTAAAAGTAGGGGATCAATAATGCCTAGCGATCCCAAGGGAATCTCAGCTAGTAGCCAAAAAAACAAGATTCGAGGGTTGCACAGAAGGAAGGAGAGCTAACACAATTTTTCCAGTGACTTAGTTGAGGGGTTTAAGTAATATCAAGCACCGACTCCTTTAATTACACAGAATATTATCAAGGAATTTTTTATTTGAATTTAGATTTTAGCACAGTTGTAACAGAGCACAAATATATCTATGACAATTTAAAATCATAGTAATAGTTGCGACAATACTTCTGGAGAGTACATAGAGAAATATTTAACAAAATTCACAACTTAATAAGATTATTGTAATGGTTGCGACAATACTTCTAGAGTGTACATACAAAAAATTTTAACAAAAATTCACAACTTAATAAGATTACTATAACTATTGGATGGACTTGTTGATGTTCTTCAACTGTTGGCGATCCTCCTTGCTCCCACTTTCTAATCGATGAGACCTCACCAGTACCTCCCAGCTAACGTTAGGGGTACTCTTCTTCCCCCTGAGCCCCTCGAGCTGCAAAGGGGCCACACACACAAAAACTAGAGAAAAATATATCTCTCAGCTCGCCTCGTAAGGTCGAGCTACCACTCCCTATCGAGTTGGGCATCCCAACTCCCACAAGAAAAATCAATCAAGAAAATTTTGGCAGCGTAACCTTACACCTACCAGTCGTGATCCATTCTTTTCCTCCACCATTTCTTTTATAGAGTTCTCTTAGTGACTAGTTTCCCAAATGCACATTAATTTCTTTTTATTAAATTTTTAATAGGAATATTCTTTCACGTACACTTGTCACATGATCCCTTAGTTGTGCCACAAATTTATTTAATTAATTAATTTAATTTTCCTATTTCCCTCACCCACCTAAAGGTGTTCCTAAAAATGCTCCTCGATGTCCCTTTATTCCCTTACATTCTCTTAAAGAATGACACCTTTCTTACAACTTAGTTGAGTTCAAAATTAGAAATTTCTCTAGATCAGATTCCCTTCTATGTTCCACATTCCTTTTGTATTCAAGTTTCCCCTTTTTGTCTCATTTCGAAATTAGCAAGTTTTGCACATAAACACAATTAATCTTTTAAAATAATTTAATCCCCCATTAATTTTTAAACTTAATTTTTACCCCCACTTATCTTCATCCCCCCTTTATTAATTGCTTAATTAATTTTTCATTCTCATGTCCTATTAAGACCTAGGCTTAGCAAATTTTTTTTAAGGGAAATTTTATAATTTTT
The DNA here is from genome assembly GCA_010110895.2 of Picea sitchensis. NCBI lineage: Eukaryota > Viridiplantae > Streptophyta > Pinopsida > Pinales > Pinaceae > Picea > Picea sitchensis. The sequence continues at coordinate 6,230 of SNQJ01S0011650.1, forward strand.
AAACTTTACTCATGTAACAATTATCTTAAGGCTAAGCAAATCAAAATTAGATGTTGTTTTCTAAGTACCTAGGTTCATTGACTTACCAGTGTTAACAACTGTGACGTTCCCTTCAAGACGCACTACGTGCTCCAAGGGTGCCACTTGCCTTTTGACTAATTTTGGTAGACGTCAAACCCCTGGAGTCAATACTCCATCAGGTGACCTTGTGGGAGACTAAGGGCCTCTAAGGAATAAGGACCCTACCTTATTGCACTCACCTTAGACTCATCATGAGCGATTTCCACAGTCCTCCCTCAAGGCATCGTAGATCTCTCAAATTAGGTAATCGTTAACCTATAGTTTGAACCACGGCGTGAGTGCTAGTAGGTTGTGACAGGGTTGTTGCCACACCTCTCCCTCAATATCCCTGGTTGTCATGTATGACCCCTTTACTCCAAATGTGAGTCTAATTAGAAATCTATTGTCAACCTGCATCCATCAATGAAACATGTCAACGATCCAAAATCAACATCATAGTTTACCAGTCATATGTCACATATGCAATAATAAAAACACTCAAACCATAAACATTCCACTCCCTGACTCGATCTGGAGTCCAAGGAGGTCCATCGATGCCATGGGAATCCTCAATCATTCTAGAGTCCTTCACACTCAGGAGAACCTAGTCAATATCACTTGTCGATACAAATATAATCAAATAGCATATCATCCTATCCACAATCATCATCATAATCCATAAGTGAAACAATCAATCATATAAGGAATCGGATCACTTGCATGCAAGTGTCCTCAAGGAAAATTCATATCATAAGTTCACGCAAGAGAGGGATGTTACATACACCCCCTCTTGTTTTAAACTTCGTCCTGAAGTTTCTTAGTATACAAGTGCATAAATAAAGTGTCTGACAATATCTAAAAGTCTAACTATCAACAAAAAGGAAATTGTTGATGCATATGATATGTGTCCTCCCGGGTAGCTAAGTGAGGACTATATTTTTCCTACCTTGACCTGATCGACAGTTCGACGTCGTAGTTATTGAATGTGATGGTCCAAAAAGTAGATTGGCCCCGTTGTGAGCGCACCCTTTCCCAACATCTACCAAGAAATCAAGTCAATCACAGGCGTAGGATCACTAACCTAAAGTTGCACATAGATACAAGATAAAAATTGTGCATACGCCTCAAATATTGAGGCACGACTAGCCATTAGGCCCTTCATAAATATGGTCACATGATGCGCATCGAAAAAACCCTTCTATCGATCCTACGCTTGTTCCATCCCCTTTTGTATCATTTGTAATTGTCCTTTCAATTCTTGGATCACTTCTGGTCCTACCAGGACCCCATCCTTGAGTCGATCCCAACTCAATGGCGTCTGACATAGTCGCCCACAAAGAAACTCAAATGGCACCATCTTACTGGTGCTTTGATGGTTCTTGTTGCACGCAAACTTGGCCAACGACCAAAACTATTCCCAATGTTTCTGTTAGTCCAACACACCCATACGCAACACAAACTTCCCAAATTGGTTCGTTCCTTCGGTTAGCCCGTCTATCTCAAAGACATGTTGTACTAAAGTTCAATGGTGTTCCCAAGACCTCTTAGGAAACTCATCCAAAATCATCTTGCAAACATTGAATCCCTTATCAGATACAATTCCTTTGGTACGTATGATGGTCTCAATATCTTGTTGATATAAACTCTAGCTATAAATGGTGCCTGATGCATCGTACACACAGGGACAAAATGTGAACTCTTCGTCAGAGTGTCAACTGTCATGACAATCGAGTCGTTCCTCCTTGTCTTTAATGACAATCCCAACAATAAAGTACCTCGAAGTGACTTCCCATTTCGATTCCAGAAAAGTGTGCGATTGTAGTAATCTTGTCGGATGTCTACATTCAGCCTTCACTTGCTAAAATTCTAGACATCTCTCCATGCAGTTGACAATGTCTGTCTTTATCCCTTCCAGATGAACAAGGGCTTAAGGTTGATCCTCATCTTCATGACTCATGGATGAGCCATGTACACTGCTTTATGAGCTTCACATAAGATCAAAACTTCTCATTTTGTCATTGGGTTGTAAGTAAATCCGGTTATTATGTATCAAGGATCCGTCGTTTTCCATAGTATATCCCTCAATTTGGTACCACCATGGTGTCTTGCACGAAAAATTCCTTACCCTCTTTATACTATTCAATGTTGTGTTGTAGTTAGAATCTTTTCACATAGATTCGTTTGAAGAGGTATCACTGAAAATATGCGTGGTCTCCGACTCAACGCATCTGCCACTCTATTCATTGTTCCTTTTTAAGTAGGATATCTCATAATCGTACTCGATAATCAGTTTTGACCAACACCCTTTCCGTACGTTCAAGTCATTTTACGTAAAAAGGTGTTGTAAACCACAATGGTCCATTTTAGTTTGAATTTTCACCCAATCAGATAGTGTCTCCACACTCTCAGGGCATACACAATGGCTAACAACTCCGAATCATGCGTCACATAGTTCTCCTCATGCTTCCTTAACTTACTCGATATGTAAGAGATCACTCGACCATCTTGCCTCAAGACTCTGTCTAAGCCTCCCTATGATGCATCAGTGCAAACGAAGAAGCCCTCATCCACGCCAGGGACTTTTAGTATTGGCGTTGTCATCAACAACTCCTTGAACCTTCGAAATGCTTCCATGGATTTCCCGATCCACACAAAAATTATTTTTCTTCTTCTTCAATTATGTAATCAGATATGTTATCTTCGAAGAACCCTCGACGAACCGTCAACAATATCCCGCTAAACCCATGAAGCTACACACTTCTGGGACATTTTTCGGTGTATACCACTCCACAATATCCTTAAACTTCGCTGGATCCACAAAGATGCCTTTGTCGGAGATAACATTCCCTAAGAAGTGAATCCTTGATAGCCTTGCGACCGATTCTCGTAATTTGTTCTCTCGCAACACTGTAGTACCAAGCACAAAATTTCATCTTGATCTTCCGTCATTCAAGAAAATATCAAAATGTCGTCAAGGAGTACTCAACAGTAGTCAAGCAGAGTCTCCATGACCCGTACTTCTTCCATATGAAATTAACAATAGCACTCCAAGGCGATACACTTGGATGTATAATTCCTAGGTCCAGTAACTCCTTCAGTTTCACTTTCAAATCCTGTAACTTGGGGAGTCGACATCCGATAAGGATTTCTTACCATTAGTTCAGTTCTAGGTTTTAGGTCGATGGTAAATTCCAATTCCATTTTCGGGGAGAACCCTGGTAACTCCTATGGGAAGACATCCATAAACTCTCGTACTACTGAAATGATTTCTAGTCCTTCCGCCATTCCCTTTTCGTTTAACGCAAGGGTCGCATACAACTTGCATCCCTTATGCATTCTCTTCCATAGTTGTAGGGAAGAGATGAACCTTAGGGAAACTGTCTGGTTCCTACCTAGAATCACGTGTCTCTGTCCCTCATCATGGACCAAACTCAATCATTTTGTATTACAGTTGAGTATCACCTCGTGTGATTCCAACTAGTCCATATCGATCACGACATCATAAGATCCTAATATCGTGACATAGGTCAGACTTAGTTACAATATCCCCAGGTGAAAGAGACAGTTGATACCCCTTCCTCCAACCATCTGGTTGGTACCCGAAGCCACATCAATGAATCTAAACTCGTCATGTCGAATTCCCTTACCTAAATCCCTTCAACATGGTACTAGAATTAGAGCTCTTCATAGCACCGGGGTATTAAAAATACTAAAATTTTGTTTGGCGATGGAACCTGACGCATAGAGCACAATGGACTAGTTCTCAACCTGGCGATTATTACTGCGGTCATGAATCCTATGGGACTTTCCCATATCCACCACGACAATGTGTCCTGTTGACTTGGTCACTCTGGCCCTTTCAATGGGACAATCATGCTGGTAAGGTGACTCTCCACATGTCCATCACCCACCTCCGGTCCAGTAATCCTGGCCCTGGAATATAAGTTTTTGGCCCAAAAGCCTAAGATCCTGGTCTGTTCTGCTGACAAGTCTAAATGACGATTGCTAGCAGTTTTGTCGCGGATGTGGTGGTCCCTTGTAGGGAGCCCTCTGCTGAGGAACCTATCATTAATGTGTCGTGAACAAGGGTCCTATAGACGTATCTCGATACCAAGATGTCTTATATGGCCGATGTTTGATGTTGTTGCACACCAGATGTTATCAATCGAGATGGTCTTGTAGGAGTCCTGCCCAGACTCCCATGGTCAAATATTCCTTATCTAAAAGGCCTACTAGACTGCATCGTGCAATGTCCAAGGAATTTAGATCGTCACCTTCTCACAAAAAATGGAGTTAAGGCTGGTCACAAACTTGTTGATCTCCAGCTTCTTCATGTTCATATGTGGGGCATACCGAAGTAACTCCATAAATCTCGTCTCATAATCCAACACCATACGACCACCCTATTGTAAGGCACTGAACTCATCGAGCTAGTGTTCAATGAATTCCTTTGACAATTAATTCTCCTGGAATTGTTCCTTGAACTGTTCCCCTAACATGGCTTCAACGACCATGTTTAAATTAGGTAGGAGCGTCTTCCTCCATAGAAGAGCGCTCCCCTTTAGTTGAATATCGCCTGTGCAAACCTTCATGCTAGAGGTCGAAATTGCGAAGCATGAAGCACATCATCTTGCTCTCCAGCCATTCCTCAGTGGCTAAGCCATCTGTGGAACTCGTTAACGTGGGAACTTTAATACTCTAGAGTTCCCTTTGAATTCTACCAACAATGGTTGGGGCGCGTTGTGGACCCTTATGGGTAGGGTGCCCTAGCCTTATCTCAGTACAAATAGTTAGTCAAGGCCTCTAAAATTTCCCTGCACGGACCTTGTCAAACCCAACGCATCCCGCGTGACAAGCCTCTCATGATAAAGACATGTTCTTCTCCTTATGGGTTGGACCCCTCTGGCGTGGGTGCTACTGGAGGCATCGTGCCTCCTCCCTTGGTATTACGTCATGAATTTCTGCGACATCCTCTAGCCATGATTACCGCATGGACAGGTTAATAATTCAATTAGCACTGAGTATTAATCAAGGGCTTAATTCAGTGGAAGGCATGGCAATCCAGAGTCATAGGGTTGAACCCGCTCTGATACCATATGTAACGACCCCGATCGTTACGACTCCAACGAAATACAACAAGTATTTTCTTTTCTTTTTAAGGCGCAAAAGATCTACTTAACTCCAAGGTGTGTGATTAAATCAATCAGTGAATTCACAATAACCAACATCATTTTCAAGGTACGCACCTGATCCATTAGCTAGATTAACATAATTCACTTAACAATCAAAGCGTGCCATTAATTCTAAACATAAGGAACCCATACAGTAACATTATGACAATCGTGCTTGTAAACTAAGGCATAACATTTATTCTTCAACTCAGTCCATAACGCAAGCAGTCTAAACACTTAAACATCGACATAACGAAGGCGTGCAAATCATCAGTACTGAAGTCCACCATACGCAACAGTATTCAAAGGCACGTGCATGATCTAATACTGAATTAAAATATATCAACTTCATTCCCCTGCGTGCAAATAAATCTAAGCACTTAGGAAATCACATAACAACATGGTTACAAGGCACGCGGGTAAAATCCCAAGCACAACATTACACGTCATCAATGCCCATGAGCCACACATCCTATTAATAACCAATAAAGAAACAAGGGTACTTAAAGGCACTAGGTAGTCTAATCACAATCTCCTTAAGTCAATCATTATCCTAGGTGCAAAATGATTATCAGCTAAAACCTTGAGGCGCAAGGTAAACGATTGTAATTAATTGTTGCATAAAAGAATCTATTCCAGCCTAAATCATGCATTATGAAATCCATAAATGAAAGCACTCTAACACCAATCCATCTAATCATCGACACAAGGTAATGACATTCATTACCTTTAATTGCACAAGGGTCTAATATCCAATCGTGGTAGGAAAATCCATCAACGCGAGAAGCCAATCTCCAAAAATCGTCATGTAATACATACAATTGACGTGCGCAAAAGTCTATCTCAACATGTCCTATTTCTCATGAAGGAAACAAATGTACGCATTCAATCAATGAACCTCTAAAACAAATTTTAATCAATCGACAAGTGTCCTTATTAATTTACCTTAATATCACTATGTTGTTTCATTCCCTTCTTAAATAAAAGGGTGCTCATCCTAAATTTTCCCACAAAAGCGTATGTCAACTTAGCTAATACTTCAATTATCCTATTGTACTTTACCCAAGGATTAACTCACATCTTCCATCACCATTTGATCAATAAGCAGTAATGATTATGGACGCTAATGAACCATTCCCTTATACTATCTTAATATAACGTTGGTTACCTTAATGTCAAATTAATTGAACTCAACTGCCAATTAATAAAAATTTCACCTTTAAATATACATGGTGTTATCACACCTCTCAACATCAATAGTTTAATTTCAATTCCTAATTAATTAGAATTTACTGAAGTTAGAATTTAACTGTATTACCATTTAAAAGTGCCATTAACTGGAATTAAAATTAGGATACCGTTTAACTGGAATTAGAAATTAACCATAAGAGGAATTTAACTGGAATACCATTTATAAACTAATATTAACTGAATCAAATTTAACTGAAATATAAAATTCTTCCTGCATTAAATTCTCCTTTACAATTTCAGCCTAAAAAACAATTTTTAAAGAAGGAAAAACCGTCACTTAA
>SNQJ01S0011650.1:26644-48848 GCA_010110895.2 Picea sitchensis
TATACCAAGGAGACATTTTCATTTTGAATCATCTTGTACTTGAACATTTAAGTGGGGTAAAAGAAGGTTGCCCCCTCGAAGAGGCTTATTATCTGAAATTCTCTCTTTTTCAAGGCATTGAGTACTTTTTCTGAGGATTTTCTATGCTATATTGATATTTGGTTCTTAACATTGGCAAGGTCCAGGGAGGTGCCCCTTATGCAAGATAGAAAATGAAGACGTGGATCATCTCTTTGTTCACTTCCAATTTACTCAGACGGTCTTGGAAAATTTAGCTATCTGTCTCAACAAAATTTTTCACTAGAATGGACAGTCACTTTGTCATTGCTTTGAGGCCTAGATGAGAGACAAAGATTGTCCAATTATATTGGTTGTCCATCTTTATTGTAACATTTGGGCCGAAAGAAACCAAGTTTTATTCGAGGATAAAACCCCTTACTTGATGGATATCATTATTAAAACTCTTAGGAGCTTTTTCCCTGGCAACAACCCAAAAATAAAAAAAATGTTATTAAAAGGAGCTCGGTGATACAAGTTACTGATCATATAATTGCATTCTTCGATGGGGCATCTGATTTAAAGGGTTTGAACTGTGGGATTGGGGGAGTCTTCAATTTTTCTTCTCCAAAAGTATGTAGATGGCACATAAATGGAGGCAATGGCACAAATTCAAAAGTTGAATTACTGGGGGCATGGGTGACATTAATCTTGGCAAATATGTGGAATATTAAAAAGCTAAAAATATTTGGTGACTCGAAGGTTATTCTTGATTGGCTCAACAACATTTGTATTTTAAATTCCAGGGATTTAGAAGGTTGGAAACACAGAACCAAGGAATTATCTTTGCAGTTTCAAGAAATCATCTATATACACATCTACAAGGAGCACAACAAGGAAGAAGATCACCTCTCAAAACAAGCACTACTCGGGTCTACAGATAGACTAGCTTATTACTTTATGGATAATAGGAAGGTTGAACCATCGACTCATATAAATCTCTTTTAATGGTGGTATCTCTTTTGGGTAGGCCTTAGTATATTGGATATTTGGGAGTTTTGTTTATGTTTATGTGAAGAACATAACTCTATTTTGCTTTTTGAAGAATGTGAATATTGTTGTATGGTCCAATATCCTTTATTGTGATGGATTAGTAATCATCATCAGACTGGATTAGCTCAGTTCGGTCAAGGAATGATAGAGATTTTTTGGATGAGGACAGTTAAATCTATCCTTAGTAGTGACTAGTTATGTTTTGTACTGAACTGTGGGAAGACCATTGACATGGTTTTGATGATGTAAATTAAATTATAAGCTTAATATAATTTCGAGCAAATTTTTTTTGGAAAAAACGGAGAGTAATTTTCTTTCAATGTATGGACTTACACATTATGCAAAGTGATACCCTTTCATTTTTGTTGAATTCCTTTATTTCAATCTAGATTTTATGAAAATTGTGTCTTCTTATTGGATTACAAATTAGCTTATTTTCATTACAATGATTTAGGAGATTAATTTTCTTTCAATGTTATACAAAATGATACACTTTCAATTTTGTTAAATTCCTTTATTTCAATCTAGATTCTATGCATGTAATTTAAGATGAGATCAATAACATTATATGAGTTGACTTTGTTAAAGGAAATTGATTCTTTTTATTAATTCAAGTGATTTATTTTGGTTAAAAGAAATTGATTCTTTTTCTTAATTCCAATTATCTAATGTATGTGTCATCTTACATCCAAAGAAATCATGAAGCCAAAAACACTATAAACCACACCTTTTAGTAAGTGAGTCAAAGTTCTAAAGGTGATTCACCACTAAATTTAGATGTAACTCATGATTTTTCCATACTACATCATGATTTCCATTTGTTTCAAGAATGCTTATGATGATGGCCCATTTACAACCTATTCTATATCACATTTAAAGCAAATTAATATGCTATGTTCTAAGAATCTCACAAATTGGAGTAATATTATGAATCTCACAACGACTACACTAGAGTAGAGAGTATTAGTCTTTACGCTGCGACGAAAGAGAATGTGAGTATCAAGTAAGAAGCTGATTGGAAGTGGATTGAAGCAAAATTTTCAAGAATAAGCTTAAGTTGTCAAAGGCTTCTCACCTCTCATTATTAATTTTAATTTTATTTGTAAATAAAAAATGCTTGATCTTCATGATCGCCAAACAAGTATGTTGGTGTGAGAGTTGTCTACGCTAAAGTATGTAATGAATACTTTGTTTTTTGTTTTTTGTATGAACATCCGCATCATATATCAGTAAAATAATTATGCTCATTAAATTATCAATTTGGGAAGCCTTAGTTTGTTTTTCTCTCTGTATCGCCAAATATTGATATGCTTCAACAATCATGGAAACTCTTTTTTGCTGGAAACAACTTTAGTTTGTTTTTCAACAATCGTGGCAACTCTTTTCGCTGACTGTCGCTGATGGCCGAGTGTTCCGTTACATTTAATATCTAAATTTCCATGCTTCAACAATCATGGAATCTCTTTTCTGCTGAAAAGAAAAATGTAATCATGGCAACTCTTTTATGTTGAAAAAGAAATGTCTGTTTTGGGGACTGTGATTGATAGCCGAGTGTCAAAGATTCCCATTGCACTTATTATCTAAAGTTTCATGTTCAAATACAAAGCTGAGTATATTGCATACTCAAAAGTATAGTTAATGATGTCTGAGCCCAGGTTTGAACTGGGGACCTTTAGTGTGTTAGACTAACGTGATAACCAACTACACCACCCAGACAACTGTATTTGAATGGATTCTAGTTTATTGTTGTCTATTTTGATTCTTATGTTCTCCATTATCATAATAAAAATAAAACTTCAAATACCCATCTCGGCATTCGAACCCGGGTCAGAACCGTGGCCGCAAATAAATAAATTTAGACTTTGAATGACAAAACTCCAAACTATTCATCGTTTACAAATCCAATGACAAGAAACGAAATCCAGTCTCATAAAATAAATAAAACTTGCACTCAGGAAATGTAGGGTTCACAAAACTACAAATGCACATCAAGGGAATCGAACCCTGGTCAGTACTGTGAGAGGGTACTATGATGCCACTAGACCAGATGCACAGCTGACATTAAAAGTTATGGAAAACTATTCTCATTTGTATTTTCTCTATTAGTTTTTATATTAGTAACATATCATAGAGTTGAATGTGATCAAGGTTTATAGGGTACTCAAGGGGCAATAATTTTAATGGTTGGGAGGTACGTTTTGCACTCTTTCTACCTAGGTTCAAATCTTAGATGAGACATTTTGCATGTTGTGATAAGGTTAGAAGGGTGGATGCTCCCATGAGTGGGACCCCCACAAGTGTGGTTTTGGACTCTCAACCCTTGCTAAGTCATAAGTTATTGGTATATTTGGCATACAACCTATTACATATACTCTTGGGTTATAGTGGAAACCAATGGGCTTGATTTTGAGCCTATCCCAGGAACTCTAACAAGTTATAGATTACCATGGTTAAAAAAATGTAGGATCGTAGGGTAGGTTTTCAACAAAGGCTCTTATCAAGGAATGTCCATAATCAAGACATTTATTCCATAGATTCTTAAAGTAAATTACGTAGTATATAGTCAATTGAGTTTAGTTTGAGTGGTTAGGAGGAAAGTTGTTATCCTCCTCATCTAAGGTTCAATTCTCTTTTGTGACACGTTGGATTAGGATGGGAAAAGTACCAACAATATTAATCTTACTTAAGTGTTGAAGAGTGTAATGAGATGTTTCTAGACATTTTAAACTTTGAGAGTTAGCTCAATTAATTGGTGCTATTGTTGCTAGGATGTTGTTGATAGTTAGGAATGTTGTGTAGGTCTTTGATTCGATTCTCATGAGGTTAGGTGCACTAAGTATATACCTCCTACTTTATACTTGATACCATCCCTTAAATGGAGAGAAGTGTTTGAAAGTTTTCTAAGATTTTTTTCCAAGGGAAAAAAATTTGCATAGTGTATATTCAACCTCAAATGATTGGATATAGGCCACTCATATTCAATTCCATACGATCCCACAAATACAGTGCATCACATACACACATTGTGCAGTCGATCATAATGATTCACTATGAAAAATGTGTTGCATATTCAACACAAGTACGATTAAACTTATGTATTGATTACTCAATTACAATTGGATTTAGGAAGTCTTGTGTATTTATTTTCACTATTATCATATCTATGTACTGCTAATTCAATCTTAATATGATTGAGCCTACATATGGCATATTCAAACCTAGTGTAGTTAACCTATTCAATGTGTTTTTCTCAGGTTGTTTTTTAAGAAAAGAACAGGGCTAAAACACCTTATAGAGGAAAATATCCTACCTTCTTTAGGCTTACTTAAATATTCCAAAAACTAAAGGGAGTAAGCCTCAAAGGTCAGATTTTGGTTTTAAAATTTTCTTTTTAATCAACTAAAAATATTTTGTGGAAATGTGTATATTTTTCAAAGACAAGACTTGAAACAAATAATTGAAATAAAATAAGCTTTAAAGAAAACTAAAAGTGACATGCATTCATATTAATACAGGACACCATATTCTCGTTTAACCAACCTTTTAAGATAAATTAAAGAAAACAAAAATCACATTAAAAAACAGAGCGTAAAATTTTAAAGATAAGAAATATCTTCAATCAATTATGTTTCACAAACTAAAATGGTATTTATTCATCAACCATAAAAAAAATAAAAACATAATTTGGGGAATGTTCAACATAACAAATACTCAAAATACTTGAATTCGTGATATTTCAAAAATAAATAATAATAAATATTGCAAATAAGGAAATGAAAGAGAGAAATTAAGAATATTAATATAGAATAGTAACATTAGGAGTTTGCAAACATCGTATTTTGAATTCGTGATATTTCAAAAATAAATAATAATAAATATTGCAAATAAGGAAATGAAAGAGAGAAATTAAGAATATTAATATACAATAGTAACATTAGGAGTTTGCAAACATCAATAGGTAAATAGATCCACAAAACTGCAGTGTTATATTAAAGATTGATAATCACAAAAGGTGTTTTAAAAGTAAATCTCATAAAACTTTGTCCAAAGATTTGAAATTCCTTATAAAAGAGAAAAATTATAATATTACTATAATTTTTGAAAGGTAAAATCCTTATATTATTTGAATATTTTTGTTATCCTTTGTTATATGTATTTTTTTCAAAAAAAAATTCAAAGGTATTTTTGTTATCCTTTGTTATATGTATTTTTTTCAAAAAAAAATTCAAAGGGAAATTCAAGTGAGGCTTCCCAATAAAATTAGTGACAACTAGTTGAGTTAACTTTTTGAGCTTATCATTTGTTATATATATATATATATATATATATATATATAATATGTTGTTGTGTGGGTAATATGGATCATTTGAAATGTAATATTGTTTGTGGGTAAATCCTTCTATCCTCTAGAATTTTTCCATTGCTTCAAATATATAAATCGAGACCTAAAACAACGTTATGTTTAGAGGAATCCTATAATTTCAAATCCTCCCATAGTAGATAAAATCATATTCTTGGAGTTTTATTGATGGTGCTAGCCAAAGAAATCTAGTTTTATGCAATGTTAAAGGTGTCTTGTATTTATTCGATGGATCAACTTTTTCTTTTAACTTATCACTAGGGCGTGGAACCAATAATTCGATTGAAATGCATATGTTTAAATAATAATAATAATACCCCTATTTCATTGAATTTAGATTGATTCCATTCTAAGATCCTTAAAAAAATCCAAAAAACAACATTTCTAAAGTTCAAAATTGAGGTTTCAAAGTGTAAAATCAAATTCTAAAATTGAAAATATTGGGTTCCAAAACTGTACTTTTCAAAATTTCACTATTAGTAATTTTGAAATTGGATTTTTCACTTTTTGAATTCGATATCGACACTTTCAAAATGAGATTTTTCTCTTTTTAAAACTAACATGTTGAGTTCATAAAAGAGTATATTATTGTAAACTCCTTATTATTGACCATCCTTGTATTCAGACAACTAAAATGTTGGTACATGATCATGTGAGAACACCAAACAATGGACATGATCCTATAAACATATACACAACTCTTCTAAAGAACATCTTTCTTTTGTTATAACAAATTCCTTCTCACTCTATTCCAAGAATTCCATTAATTTAATTACCTAAGAAGAGTCCCTTCTTATTAAGAATGTAGTTAGAGCTAGTTGGTTCCATGAAATCTTCAGCCTGTAATCTTCACCACTCCTACACAAAATTTTCCTCACATGATAATCACCTTCGCTCGAGCCTACTAAGATTGTAGAAGAAAAAGGGCTATCAGAAGACCCACTGGATCAACAAACCAAGAAAAAAATGACCATATTCCAAGTCTCCTCAGAGGAAACATTGTCAGACCAACTCGACGAAGGAGAATATGCGCAGTAGGATTAGACTAGGGAATAAAATGTTGACCTATCACCGAAATAAGTCGAGTCATACCTCCGCGTCTGGGAAGAGTAAGAACAAGTGCATCAAAAAGGATAGGAAGAAATGCACCAATCGGACATGGAACTTAATGAGAAACCCTCCAAGGAAGATAGAAACATGAAAGAATAGGTTCATGTACCAGATCAGTCGAGCCAACCACCAATACAATTTTCAATCGACAGAACTAGTGGTCACTCAACAAACCAACCAATGGACAACCAAAGTACAAAAAGTATAGAAAATGAAGGAGGCGCAACAACAAGATCCGAGTGCACAGAAAACAATAGCGCAAGTAAGTGTGAAATAACAAACTTAGTAGACAACTGAGAAAGAGTCGTTGGATAGGTCGATCCCACAACCAGAGAAGTTAGTAGGGAAACAAATAGGTGAAGGACCAAGCACATTAGGATAGGAAATTCCACCAACAAACTAGTCAGACTTGCCATCAAGAAAGATGCTTGAGAGGACTATGGAACTATCACAACCATCACGGTTGAGGAAAAAGAAGAAGAATAAAATACATAAAAAGGAAACTACTTGTTTTGTCACTACATTTACAACTTTCAATCCTATCAGAGCAGATGCACCCTCCACAAAGATTTTTTTCAACCTGTCCACTGCTTCATATGATCAAATTCTTAATCTGTACAATGATGTCATGAAAGAGTCGGTTTCTAGATGGAAGCACACAATGAAAGGTGGTGACCACTTGTAAAAAATAAAGGACAAGGAGAAGGAAACATGGAGAAGATACATCGACCTTGTAAAAGAGAAACTAGACACAGAGCCACTAACTGAGGAAGACGATTGACTTGACTCTTTTAAGAAATTGGTCGAGAACTTATTCGACTCAAACTTGCAAGGGAAACAAGAAATTAAACAACTAAGGGAGGAAAACATGAAGATGAAGTAGGAACATTCCTAGATGATTCAAGTTAATCAATAAATGTTGGTTGATCATACTTCAATCATCCTTCAGTTGGAGTATGAAAAGTTCAAGGAAATTAGACAGGACTTAGATGAGGTGATTGATCAATTTTCCTCAATGAACATTGTCGTAAGTAATTGGCCAAATTACTTCATGTCGAAGTTTAGTAAGATAAAAGTTTAGAAAAGCGTGTTGGAATTTTTTATGAAAAAGAAAAATATGACACATGCCTCTCGAATGAGGACAACTCTAGCCACACACGTCTACAAAGAAAGGGATATCGAGGTACACCTTACCCAACAAGAGAAGGAGTGGTTTTGAGAGGGAAAGAAAGTGTTGGGTGTTATATTATTTGCAGTGAAATTTGAGGTGGATCAACTAATAGTCAAAGTCAAAGGTCGAGGTGGTTCGACCAGGTAAAGATGAAGTCAAGGTGGATCGACAACAAGTCGAATGTTGAGGTTATTTGACCCAACAAAATTGAAGTGGAAGGTTGAGGTGGTTTGACATGGTAGAGACATCGAAAGAAAGTCGAAGAGGTCAACCAACAAGAGGTTGACAGGCAGGCATGTGGCGACCGATTGAATATCGAAATGAAGTCTGACTGGTAGTCGACAGGTAATCGAACTCGGTATTCAACTATAACATAATCCTGAGATTCATGGGATTTGTAGCCAATTATTTGCATGGATCTATAACTATTTTTGGGCACCTTTTATTTAGGGTTTTTCCTGTTGTAAATCCTATAAAGAAGGCGTGTTGTAAGGCTGAAAAGGTTGATCAATGAATCAATCAATAATCGTAGAGGTTGTTAGTCATGTAGATGTAAGATGAATTGGTTGCAGGGTTGTTATTGTGTAATAAAGAGGGTATGATGTCAATTGTGTATTAGGTGTGTACCAAGGTTAGACATGTAAACTTTTATTCTAAATGAATAAGACAACAAGGTGCAAAACACTCAAGGAATGTTGGTTTTCCCAGTTTGGGTTTCCAGAGTAAAATCTTTGTGTATTGTGTGCTTGATGTGTCATTTACTTTCTTGATTATATATTTCTTCCTCTCTTCTACTAGGTTTAGCGTGGAAGTGTGTCTCATTTCCTAACATGTGGTATCAGAGCTTGGATTAACAACCTTGGATATGAGCTAAACCCTATGTTCGGTAAGAGTCGTAAATCTAAAATATTTAAATATTGTGCTAAAGATTGTGTTAAAGAATGGTGAGCAACTCGAGAATAGAGATCGAAAAATTCAATGGCCAGAATTTTGAGCTTTGGAATCTTAAAATTGTAGATCTCCTTATAGATCGAGAACAATGGACAACAGTCTGTCCAGGTACCATTTTGGCAGGTATGTCGACGAAAGAATGGGAGAAACACAAGAGAAGATAAAGGAGTATGATTCAACTTTCTCTTGCAAATTTGGTGTTGTTGAATGTCTCAGGTGAAGATTCGGTCAAGAAAATGTAGGACAAGTTGGGAAGATTGTACTAGTCGAAATCCCTGGTAAACAAGTTGTTTCTCAGAAAGAAATTGTATCTTCTGAGAATGAGTGATGGTCATTCGGTGACTAAGGATTTAAATGTGTTTAATACCATTATAATCCATTTATCTTCTGTGGATATTAAAATCACTAAGGAGGAGAGCTGTATAAACCTATTATGTTCTTTACCAAACTCCTAGGATAGCTTAGTTATGGCTATATGGAGTAATACAACCACATTAATGCTAGAAGAAATGTTTCATCTCTATTGTCGGAAGAAATGAGGAGAAAGAACATGGAAGGATTGACCAAAGATGCTTTAGTGGTGAGAGGTCGACCAATTGATAGAGATAAAGGAAAATTCTCCAGTAGAAAGTCTAAGTCGAAGGGTAGATCTAAATTGTTGGTTCAATCAAGAAGAAGATGTTGTAAATGCAATAAAGTTGGGCATTACAAAAAGGACTGCAATTCGAAGGCGGTGGAAGTCAGTACATGATCCAATGAGAAGCAGTCAACTGAGAGAAAGACAACTCTAGATAAGGGAGGTGATTTGTACCTAGCGTCGACCAGTACACAATTGGATCAAGATGTTTGGTTGATCGACTCAGGAGCATTCTATCATATGACACCACATAGAGAATGGTTTTGTGAATATGAATGCTATGAAGGAGGAGAAGTGTTCTTGGGGGATGAATCGATAACCAAAATTGTCGGACAAGGAATATTTCAACTGATACTGCAAGATGGGAGGAGTAGAACCCTTCCTAGTGTGCTATACATTCTGGGTTTGGAAAGAAACCTTAAATCTCTCATTAATATGAGTGATGTTGACATGCACACTCTATTTCATAAAGATTCATGTAAGATGGTCAGAGGTGTGATTGTTTTAATGAAAGGAGTTCATATTGGAACCCTATACAAGCTACTATGGAGTGTTGACTCAACTGGACGCAACAACATCATTATTCCTGAATTTGACTCGACTCGACTCAGCCTGATTCGATTCAAACTAACTCGACAAGTCATCATAAATTCAACCCAACCATGCTATGGCATGAGAGGATGGGACACATTGGAGAAAAAGGACATTGAGCTATGCATAATAAATGTATGTTCGAATGCTTTCCTGAATGTAATTTAGAAGTCAACTTTTGTGAACATTGTATATATGGAAAACAAAGTCGGGTGAGGTTCCCATCTAGAGAGACAAGGGAAAATGGGATTCTATAGATGGTTCATAGTGATGTGTTTTTCCCTGTTACAGTGCCTTCACTTGGTGGATCCCTTTATTATGTCTCCTTCATAGATGATTTCTCTAGGAAGACATGGATATATTTTCTAAGGAAAAAATCATATGTTTTCGAGAAATTTAAAGAGTTTAAATGTCTTGTAGAAAACTAGACAGATAAGAATATTAAGGTGTTGAGAATTGACAACGGTGGTGAATTATGTGGAAAATAATTTGATCAATTATGCAAGCAGTGTGGCATAGCACGCCAAACTACCACACCATAAACCCCACAGTAAAATGGAGTTTTTGAGAGAATAAAAAAACGTTGATGGACAAGGAAAGGAGCATGCTCAGTGGTGTTGGGCTTTCACAAGAATGTTGGGCGGAGGAAATAGACACTGCAATATATCTATTGAATATGTCTCCTTCGTCATCACTAGTCGACACAAATCCAAATGAGGTATGGTCAGGAAAGAAGCCTTCAGTTTCACATCTCAAAGTATTTGGTTGTGATGCATTTGTGCATGTTCCAAAAGAAAAGAGGAGCAAGTTGGACAAGAAGGAAGTCAAATGTATTTTCATTGGATACAGAGAAGGAATGAAATGATATAATCTCTGGGATCCTGCATCAAGGAAAATAGTGTACAATCGAGATGTGGTATTCAGATAAGTCTGAGCCTGAGGAAATTTTTTAGACTGAGAATAATCTTGAGACGGTGCGGTTTGAACTGAGGAAAGAAGAATATGATTCATATGAGTTGACTGAATTAGAGGAAGAGGTGGAACAAGCGACCTTGGTTGTAAGGAGGTAAAAAAGAGTAAGAAAGCCAATCAAAAATTATAGTTTGCCTGAATTTTGTTCCACATTCATGTTAACTTCCACCGACGATGAGCCCAATTCGGTCAAGGAGGCAGTCGACTCAACAGAGGGAAAACTTTGGAAGGATGCCACGATCGAAGAGATCGAATCCTTTCACAATAATGATATATGGGACTTAGTCAAGTTTACTAGTGGAAGAAATCATGTCGGTAGTAAATGGGTATTCAAGAAGAAGATGAATACGACAAGTCAAGTCGAGAAGTTCAAATCTCAACTAGTAGAAAAAGGATATTCCCAAGTTGAAGGAGTCAACTTCAGTGAGATTTTTTCCCTTGTTGCAAAATTAACTTTCATTAAAGTACTAATGTCTTTAGTTGTAACATTTGATATGGAAATAGAACAAATGGATGTGAAGACATTGTTCCTACACGGGGACCTAGAAGAAAGAATCTACATTAAGGGAAATAATCTACATTAAGAAGAAGGTGGGTGTTTCATATATGTATCTTTGTATGTCGACGACATGTTGCTGGATGTAATAAAGGAGGTGAAGAAGAAAATATCCTCCAAGTTCAACATGAAGGATCTCGGTGCAACTAAATTCATTCTGGGAATGTATATTAAGAGAGATTAAGCAACTAGAAATCTATGGTTGAACCAGATGAGGTATATTGAAACAACTTTGAAACATTTCAACTTGTAAGATTGCAAACTGGTGAAGGTGCCAATTCCTGTAGGAGAAAGGCTAATTATTGAGAAATTTCCAAAGACACATGAATAAACAGAGGACATGGCACATGTTCCCTATGAAAGTGTTGTCGGTAGTCTAATGTATGCTATGGTTTTCACTCGACTAGACATTTCCCATGGAGTGGGAGTGTTGAGCGGATACATGTCGACACCTGGGAAGGAGCATTGGACAACTGTCAAGAGATAATCCAGGTAGTTGTATCGCATAAAATACTATGATATATGCTATCAAGGAAAACCTTGAGGTGGCAGTGAATTAAATGTACATGGCTTTGTCAACATCGACTGGGTTGGAGATCTGGATCTACAGAGGTCGACCAGTGGATATTTCTTCAAGATGTTTGGTGGACCAATCAATTCGATGAGTAAGTGATAGGAAGTTGTAGCCTTGTCAACAACAAAAGATGAATACATGACAGCCACTCATGGAAGAAAAGAAGCAGTATGGCTGCAAAGGTTGTGTTCAGGAATCAGGTTTGAGTAGAGAGTTATGAAGATAAGTTGCCACAGTCAAAGCGAAATATTTCTGGCAAAGAACCTAGCTTACCATTCGAAGACTAAGCACATTGATGTGCAATACCATTTTGTAAGAGACATGGTGGAAAGAAATAAGGTGTTGTTGGAGAAAGTAGACATGTTGGAAAACATAACAGACTCGTTGACCAAGTTTGTGAGTGTTGTGAAGTTCTCTTGGTGTAGAGAGGCAATGGGCATTGATGCCCTAGGTCTGCGAACAAAAGTTCAAAGGTCTCCCGATTTAAGCAAATAAGACAACAAGTGGGACAATGTTGGGTTGTTATATTCTTTGCAGTGAAAGTCGAGGTGGATCGACTGACTGTCAAATTCAAAGGTTGAGGTGGTTTGACCGGGTAAATACGAAGTTTAGGTGGATCGACAAAAATTTGAAGGTCATGGTTAGTCAACCGGGTAAATTCGAAGTCGAAGTCGAAGGTCGATGTGGTTCAACATGGTAAAGACATAGACAACAAGTCAAAGAGGTCAACCAACAAGAATTCGACAGGAGGGTGTGTGGCGACTGAATGAATATCGAAATGAAGTTCGACTTGTAGTCGACATGTAATATGACTTGGTAGTCGACCATAATAAAATCCTGAGATTCACGGGATTTGTAACCAATGAACTACATGGACCTGTAGTTGTTTTTTGGCGCCTTTTATTTATGATTTTTCCTGTTGTAAAGCCTATAAATAAGGCATGTTGTAAGGTCAAAAATGTTGATCAATGAATCAATCAATAATCATAAAGGTTGATGGTCATGTAGATGTAATCTGAATTGGCTACAATGTTTTTGTTTTGTAAGAAAGAGGGTATGATGTCATTTGTGTCTTAGGTGTGGACCAAGGTTATATATGTAACCTTTTATTCTGAATGAATAAGAGAACAAGGAGTAGAACACTCAAGAAATGTTGGTTTTCCCAGTTTTGGTTTCCGGGGTAAAATCTGTGTATTGTGTGCTTGTTGTGTCATTTACTTTCTTGATTATATCTTTCTTCCTCTCTTCTCCTAGGTTTAGCATGGAAGTGTGTCTCATTTCCTAATAGAAATCATAGTTAGAGATTGAAAATGTTGTGGAGCATCTTGACCAGGTTATCAAACAAATACAATAGAGTAAGGAGAATTTCAGCCCTGAGTCGACCACAATTCAAAATGCCTCTATTACTAACAAGCTAGGCTTCCCAACACAAATGAAATAACTCAGGTTACAGGTACAATTTTCAATTGATGAGTGGTATACATTTTCCCAATATCTGCATAGACTGACCCTTAACATTTATCAAACTGCTTTTGAGAATGTTTTGCAACAACCAACATAGTGGCATCAGTCGACTCCTGCCTCTCCTTATCAACATATATTTCTATTTTTCAGCCCTAGTATATTAGAGTCAAACTTCTTGACTACCACCCACCACTCAGCGACACCATAAATAGAGGTCAAGGGAGTCGATACATCATGACTAGATAAAGGTGTTAGAACATTGGATCCAGAAGTGAACCTCTAGAAATTAAGGACAAAGGTGTTAGAACATTGGATCCATAATGGAACCAAATAGAGTATCCAATTAAGAAAACGCATCCTGCAACATCAACAGAAAGAGCCCCAGAAATTTAGCAAGTAGCAACAAAATATCTAGCAAAGTGATTAGTCAATGAATTCTCTGTCTCATAAATTTTTATAATCTCATTTCCTTGAAAATTTTGTTAATGTAATAGTCACAATCTCCCTTTTGCTTGGGATGAGAAAGTATTTGAGGTGGGGGAAGATGTTGCAGGGGCTTGTCGACTCTGTCGACTAGAATCGACAATCGACCAAGTCAAACGTGTAAGTTGGTTGACTGTCTAGTCAAGTATGTAAGTCAGTTGATCACCTAGTCAGGTCAACTAACCAAGGCAGTTAGGAAGTTGCAACTACCTTCTCTCTCTCTCTCTCTCTCTCTCTCTCTCTCTCTCTCTCTCTCTATATATATATATATATATATATAGCCAATGTAATAGAGAAAGATGATTGTTATGATATAATACAAAGTACAAAGTTCATAGTGTTGGTCTCTCCATATAATACAAAGTACAAAGTTCATAGTGTTGGTCTCTCCATTACTTGTGTATTGTTCTACTATATCTATGTGTGTGCTTGTATATTAGTTCATTGTACCTTATTGCTCCCTGTGAATAACTATATATATATATATATATATATATATATATATATATATAGAGAGAGAGAGAGAGAGAGAGAGAGAGAGAGAAAGATGTTTGCTATGATATAATACAAAGTACAAATTTCATAGTGTTGGTCTCTCCATTACTTGTGTATTGTTTTAATATATCTATGTGTGTGATTGTATATTAGTTCATTGTACCTTATTGCTCCCTTTGAATAACTATTGGTAACATCTACATACAATTCCCTAGATTACAACACTTATCCATAAAGACAATAAGTTTACAAACCAAATTTCTTTAGCTAAAATGTGATCTTCCATCTTTGCCCCATTTCCTAACAAATCAACTCTCCTTTAAGATTCTAAATGTCTTACTTTTTTCACCAAATATATTTAATTTTTTTTCAACAAATATATATAATTTCATATTCGAATAATATACATACATTTTACTTTCACATTAATACATTTGGTAAGAGAATAGAGAACTCTTTCCTACTCAAATTCCCATTAATGATTTTGGTGAGAGAATAGGAAATTCTTTCCCACTCAAATTCTTATATCATTTATTATGAGACTCCTCTTCAAATATTTTTCATCAAATGTTTCACTCATTACCCTCAAATTTATGTTGATGGGGCTCCTCTCCAAATATTCTTCATCAAATGTTTCCTCTCATAATCATAACCCTAGATTTTCTATTGATGGGCTCCTCTCTCATGATAAAAATGATACTCAATATTTCGTATTCAACTTTAAGTTTTCTTTCTATCTTTTATTCAAAAAAATTTACAGGTGTACTTGTTTTTCATCTATCTTTTACTTCAAAAATTTACAATTTTTTTTTTAAATATTATGGTTCATAAAATATGTAATTATATATATAATTAAAAAACAAATTCCTTCTTTTTAAAGAAAATATAATAATTTTTTGCGTGTTATTCATTATCTAATAATGAGTAATTTTCTCATGATAGAAATTGCATTTTGCTCATGATAAAAATTGCATTTAAGTTCTAATATTCAACGTTGATTCTTCATCTATCTTCTATGTTGAATTAAGAATCATATTTACCCAATAATATTCAACTTTTGAATCTTCAACTATTATTTATTGGAAAATTGTGTATTGGATTACAAATTTGGTACAATAAAAGTAAGCATATTAGCTTCGTTACAATGATTTATGAGAGTAATTTTCTTTCAATGTTTGGACGTGCACATTATGCAAAGTGATACCCATTCATTTTTGTTAAATTCCTTTATTTCAATCTAGATTCTAGGAATGTAATTTAAGATGACATCAATAACATTATATAAGTTGACTTTGTTAAAAGAAATTGATTATTATTTTTAATTCAAGTGATATATTTTGGTTAAAAGAAGTTAATCTTTTTTCTTAATTCCAGTTATTTAATATATGTGTCATCTTACATCCAAAGAAATCATGAGGCCAAAGACACTATAAACCACAACTTTTAGTAGGTAAATCAAAATTCTAAATGTGATTCACCACTAAATTTAGATGTAACTCATGATTTTTCCATACTACATCATGGATTCCATTTATTTCAAGAATGATTATGATGATGCCCAATTACAACCTATTCTATATCATATTTAAAACACATTAATATGCTATGTGCTACGAAAAAAAAACTGTTCAAATCAAATGCATTTGTCATTATTCCATGAGAAGACATCATCATTATGATAGTAAACCAATTCTCAAATAAGATAATTCATATTGCAATATATTCCAATTCTTAAGAAATTTCAAGATACTTTTTCCCATTTTGAAAATAGTATTGACAAGCTATTAGTAAAAGTGACACCAACCAATTCAACTAACACTCAAAGCTATATTTATGATTATTTTTCCTATTGCCAGTAACCCTTACATAAAGTTTTCTCTTCATTGCTAAATGTTTGATATTGCCAATAACCACTACATAAAGTTTTCTCTTTATTGCTAAATGACCATAGCATTACTTTTTCTCATTTCAAGAAAATGAAATATACCTATATATCTAATTATATGCTAGAAAGAGAGAAGGAAGAGAAAACAAGGTTTTCTCAAAGAAAGAACAAGGAAGGATCAACTAGACATATTTCTCCTGCAGAAAACAAAATGTGTAGGAGAGGAGGCTTCATCCACTCCTCAAAAATGTTGGAAGTAGGCCCAACAGGTACTTGTGGACTCTAGAGGGACATCAGGTGGCTTAGCCATACTCTGGAATCCAAACACAGTTATTTTGAATGACTTCTTCACCTCCAATTGGACCATTACTACGTCCTTCCACCTCATAGGCTCAATCAAATAGGGATANCAGGTACTTGTGGACTCTAGAGGGACATCAGGTGGCTTAGCCATACTCTGGAATCCAAACACAGTTATTTTGAATGACTTCTTCACCTCCAATTGGACCATTACTACGTCCTTCCACCTCATAGGCTCAATCAAATAGGGATACATTACAAATATCTATGGTCCTTCATGACCAGGAGACAAGGCAACCTTCCTTCACCACTTGGGTTGGATAGCCAAACATATTGGACCCCATCGATGGATCCTTGGAGGGGACTTTAATATGATCACAGATCTGGAGGAAAAAAAGGGGGGCACTCACATCTTGGGAAATGATAGTGAGATTTTCAAACACACCATCGATATTCTGAAACTCATTGATGCTAGCACGGACAATGGGCCCTTCACTTGGTCCAACAGATGCTCCGGGGAGTAGCACGTATCTAGGAGACTGGACCGCTTCCGGGATCCCGGAAGCCATAATGTTGGATAATATAGCTTGGAATGCCACAGTCATTGACACTCCAAGTTCGGACCACTGGCCGATACAATTGACCCTCAACATTAGGGGCACCCTAGGCAGAAATCCATTTCGCTTTTAAAAGTTCTGGCTAACACACCCAGAATTTCAAACAAATATTCAACAATGGTGGAAAGAGACAACAATACAAATAGGCACCCTGATGTACAGATTTCAACAGAGGCTCAAAAACCTCAAGATTCAACTCAAAACTTGGAACAAGACCACCTTCAGCAACATCATGCAAGCGCAGGCAAGTCTCAACCACAAAATGCAGACCCGCCAGTAGTAGATTCGCTCTCAAGGACTGATGGATTCCCTAAAGGACCAGGAACTAAATCTAGGCCACCAGATTGCAGAAAGACAGAAGCAGGAAGAGATACTCTAGCGACAAAAATCCCGCATCCAATGGCTAAAAGAGGGGGGAAAAATACCAAATTATTCCACAAATCCATGATTCATCACAGGCATACCAACTGCATCACCCATATAGTCTCGGAACAAGGGACCGAAATACAACACCATGCAGATTTAGAAAAAGAGATGCTCACCTACTACAAAAATATTCTGGCAGAACTCCCAATCGACAGGAGGCACGTCATCGATACAATCTTCATAAACATCCCCAAGGTGATAACCAAAGAGAAAAATGACACACTCATGAGACCAATCACTCAGGAGGAGGTCGATCAATCTCTCAAGGATACCCCACAGGGCAAAGCTCCCGAACCAGATGGTTTCACCTCAGATTTCTTTCACCACTGTTGGAGAATCATTCAAAAAGATGTCTGGGAAATCATCAAAGACTCCAGACATTCCGGGCAGGTTCTTCAAGCCCTCAACGCGACCTTTCTTACCCTCATACCCAAAGAAAACAACAACACCTCCCCCTCGCACTTTAGGCCTATTGCCCTCTGCAACGTCATCTACAAGATCCTCATGCAAATCATTGCAACTCGACTCAAAACTATCCTCCCATTCCTCATCGGAGCATTCTGTCTATGTGGAAGGAAGACAAATTTTGGATACTGCCATCCTGGCACACGAAATTATCCACTCACTACACTCAACAAAAACTATTGAATTTGAGTGTCATCCTGGCACAAAAATTATCCACACTACATGAAATTATCCACTCACTACACTTAATAATATTTGGGATAATGCAATTGATATTATTATTGAATTTGATATGCCAAATGTTCAGTTCTTAGGAATATCAGTCTTGGGAGACTCTTCCTTTTAAGATATTCAACAACAGTGAAACAATATCAAAGGATTAATTCAAAATTTAGAAAAATGGGACAAGTAAGTAATTAACTGATTTTTTGTTAACCCATTGACTTGCATAAAATTTATTAATAACTTATGTTCCAGATTACAAGGGTAGGTCAACACTATTGCAGGCAAAGTTTTCCATTGCGAGATGTTTCTTTATAAATCAACACCTCCATTCATTTCCCAAGTGTTGAAGAATCTTACTCAATGGAAATATTACATTGAGGAGACTGAGAAATAATAGGAGCGAATCAAGAAATAAAATATGATCCAGGTGGATATTGGTGGCCACCCACCTATTCCATTAGCTTGAAAAACAATTTTCCCCCTTGATAGTTTTTTGACAGTTTTTCGGGTTCCAAACTTTTGGGGCTGTTTTGAGGCCCTAAATGACGTTTTTTGGGGATTAGGCCATTCGAAAAATTTTCTTCTCGATTATACCTTTCCAACGGGCTATCGTGCGCCTAAAACAAAGATCATATGCAAAAGTTACAACCCCGAGAAGTTGATGTACTAACTTACCCAAACGGGGGCCACATGACTTTTGGCGCTTCATCTCCTAGGGTTAGGTTTTTGGATGTCTAGGGTTTTTGACATTCCTTTTTATTGTAAAAATACCTTCAGAGCCTCATTGTAACCATATTCTTGCGAATGAGTGCAACCGTCACATCTCTTCTCAGAGATAAGCCGCCACCATTCAAACAAGCTTATTTTCTACTCCATTTTACAATTTCAACTTATTTCCTTATTGAATAGGAAACCAATTTTATTGTATCTATGTTATTTTGTGTTAAGCATTTTTTAATAATCTGTATTCATTTTGTTCTACTCATAAAATCCAGATCAAAATCTTTGATATTGCAACGAATTTCCTTTTTAGGAATTTCTTTATCGTTATTTTCCAAAAACTTCGATTTTTATTTTAAAAGTGAACTCTATTTATAGGATTTTTGTATTCACAACAGTGGGTTGGAAACTTTGGAAAGAAGGATATGTCCACTATTATAAAATCCTTAATTTAGAGATTTTAAGACCTAGAAGTGGCAATGATTATATAATGTTTCACTTGTTTTGGTACTACTATTCAACGATAATGAAATATTGATTTTGCATATTATTCTTCTATCAGATTTATTTATGAATGAAAGTTTATATTCTCAATTTCTACATTATTGTTAGAATTTTTGAGAAATCCATATTTTATTTCATTTTTAACTGAACTTGATGTGAATGATCATAAATTTAACATGAGTATGCACAT
The DNA here is from genome assembly GCA_010110895.2 of Picea sitchensis. Lineage (NCBI taxonomy): Eukaryota > Viridiplantae > Streptophyta > Pinopsida > Pinales > Pinaceae > Picea > Picea sitchensis. Next base: position 46,391 of record SNQJ01S0011650.1, read on the forward strand.
TGACAACTTTTGGTAACTATTTATTGATTTTTTTTATTGATATGCATTAGCTTTATCTATTTCATGTTTAAGTTATATTACTAAATGTGAGTATACATATTGGTATTTTCTTAGTAACTATTTACTAAGTTAAAACTAAAATGTATTTACTTTAATTGTTATGAAGTTTCCTAAACTATTTATGTAGATTGGTAGCTTACCTTTTATCTCATTTTCATTATAAGTTTTCTTCTTGCTCCTAACTAGAATATCACGAGTTACTTTTGTATCCCAATTAGGATAGTGTAACTATAGGATATAGTTAGATTAGTTCTTTCCTTTTCTGCATAATAACTTAGAAGAGATTTAACGGAAGTATTCTTTTGAAGAGAAAATATTCTTAGTCGAAATCAAGACCACATATCGGTGAGGATCGCTATCCCAAACAAGTATAGTCCTAATTCAGGCCTTGATCGGGGGAGTTCTCTACATTGATTGCTAGGAGTTTTTTCGGGAATCAGCATGAAGGTACAAATAGTTCTTGAGATTTCATCCCCCTGAAAATGTTGTTTAGGCCCTCAAAATTTCTCTACAAGTTTATGAACTTCCAAATCCTAAAAATATTCATAGAAATTGATTGGTTTACTATTGTAGCGATGCCTAAAATATGTTGAATTTATTTTCAAATTGTTCAGCAGTGTTGTAGCATCCTGTTAATCTGAATTCCACATGTCATCAACAATTTTCCTCCATCGTCGATCGGACATCAAGTATCAACCATCCTAGGTACCTTCTGATGAACTAACTCCATTGAAAAGTTGTCAAAACTTGAAACTCCATCGAACTACAAACTCTTTTGAGCTTCAAACTTCATCGGACTCCAAACTCTTTCAAGATCCAAACTCCTTTGAGATCCAAACTCCTTTGAGATCCAAACTCTTTCGAGCTCTGAAATCCATCAGACTTTGAACTCTTTCAGGATCCGAACTCCTTCGAGTTTCGAACTCCATCAGAATTCGAAATCCATTGGGTTATGAAATTTTTCAAGTTTCGAACTCCATCATGCTCGACACTCCATCAGGTACTGAACTCTTTCAGGCATCAGAGTTTCCTTTGTAACTTTTGTTCAAGCTTCTCGAATTCCAAACCCTGATGAACTTAGGATTTCTTCCCAAAACTGCGTTGGATCTGTACCATTGATCTTCAATATCAAAGTGATCTCGGTCATCAATTTGTAGAACTATAATAATTTTTTCGAGGTCCCCTAATCTTACAAACGAATCTCAATCGTGGATCTTTAATGTCTAAATTATATGAGTCATTGATTCATCATACTCTTCCACCACCATTAAAGCACCAAATTCGACCTTATGGGTCGGATTTAATTCTGCATCCTAGAGAATGATGTCGTTGTCCATCTCCTCAACGATTCTAGGGGTAATTGAAATTGAATTGTTCATAAATTTTTTGGGATTTCCCTCTAGTTTCATGATTTTTCCCCAAATATGTCCCTGATGAAACTCTACAATAACAAATTTCTACCAAATTTGTAATTCTCTTGGCCCTTACAAGTTCAATGTTTAACTTTAAACTTTGATACGAATCTATAACGTCCCCGACTATTAAATTCAACAATCTAAAATTTTATTTTTCTGATACCATTAAATTAAAAACATGCAATCGAATACAAATTTCCATGCATACAACAAAAATTCCAATAAACATGAATGTAGGTAATTAAACATACACATAGCAACATGTAATTTCTCAAAAACATAGAGTGTATGCACAACAATATAAACCCATAAATAAAACATTGAACAGAGATAAAACATTCATCGTTTAAATCAAATGTGCAATCAAATACAGAGAATGGGCATTACACCTAACCATAGAATTTATACTCCAAATATCCACAACAAGTCTCCCCCAAGATGGGGCTAGGAATCCACAAGAAAGGATGTATTCTAAGAGTGTCCATTATCCACTTACAACAAGCTAGTTTCCTACATCCATCCCAATCCATTGTTTCTCTTCCCCACAACCCGCACAACCCAACGAATGGGATCCCCTTCTCTACTACACATTTCCTCAGGATATCCCCCTTCCCTCTAGGGTTCTAGAATAGTTTGGCTAGGAACCTCTCTTGTTGGGAACTCTAGGAAACTAGAGCTACAACCAAAAACTCTTAGCAGCGGAAAAAAAAAAAAATCTCTACACAGTAAAACTCACTCTATAGGCCTAACAACCTACTTCTTCATGCAATTTACAACTCCCACAAGCTGACCATCAAACCCACTATGACTATCTTCCAATTTTAACACTTGACTCCCTTGTTTTGTCCCAAAATATTCTTGTAAAAACTCTCCTCTTTTCCCTATGAATTTATTTCCCCCCTAAGCTAGTTGACTCTCACTCTCCCCAATGTTGATTGTACATTATCCCAATAACTAGAGGATGTGACTCCTCACACCCGACC
>SNQJ01S0011650.1:55841-70181 GCA_010110895.2 Picea sitchensis
GATAACCCTAATAAGTATTAAAAATAATTGAAATGTATAACAAGACTGATAAGTTTCCTTTAAATTGTAATGCATTTATACTAAGATTAGTGTCTAAGGCATCTCGAACTTGTATTGATATTTATAATATTGTGAAAAACTTGATATTTACATGCATAATGCATAAAATGCATTAATAAATACATTACATTATTACCATAAAACAAAATTCATATTTATAAATGGTGAGCTTGTATTTATATGTATAATATTGTGAAAACACTATTTACATGTATAATTTTAAAAACACTATTATTATAACACAAAAATATATATATATATATATTAATTTTAACTCTTAACTTTTAAATATATAAATTAATATATAAATGATAAAGTATTACTAAATTATTGATAAATTAATAATTAAATACATTATTAATAAATTAATACCTTATTAATTAATACATTACTAAAGTCTACACTAATAAAGTAATACATTAACAATGCATTATTACATTAATAATACATTAAATGCATTAATAAATATATTATTATAATGTGGATACATTAAAACATTGATAAAGTATTAATACAATAATAAATAATAAATTATTATCATTAAATTATTATTATTTAAATTATCTTTTTATTTTTATAAAATAAATCTTAATACAAATAACTTTAACTTTAATATAATGATAACCTTAATTTTAGTAGGAATAACCCTAACCCTAATCTCAATATAATTCAATATAATGGTAACCCTAATAACTATTAACAATAATTTAAATTTATAACAAGAATAATAATTTTCTTTAAATATTTTATTATTAAGATTAGTCTTTAACTCTATCTTAAATGTGTAAACATATTATTAATATTAATATTAGTGTCTAAATACTAATATAACTATTTCATAGAAACAATGAAAGAATAAACAACAAAATTACATTACATATAAGAATAATGTTTTGCTATTAATGCCTCACATTACATATAAGAATAAACTGATTACAAAATGCCCCTATCCATCTAAGTATCATCGATTGATTTGATAAACAACAAAATTACATTACATATAAGAATAAATGGATTGCAGAATGCCCCTATCCATCTCAGTAAGTATCATCAATTAATTTGATTGAGTATAAGTTTTTCATATTTGCATAATGTCCCTATACATTTCATATCTTAGATTGATATGATTAGGATTATAAGTATAAAAATGGAAAAGGCAAATTGGAATAGAAAACGTTCCAACTATCTCAAAAAACTTGATCGATACTTAAATATAAGTATAAAAATGGAAAAGACAAATTGGAATAGAAAACGTTCCAACTATCTCAAAAAACTTGATTGATAGTTAAAAAGAGCTCCAGTAAGTGCACATTTAATAAAAAAAACTAAAAGTCACAGCTCCATTAAACCCATCATTAGTAAAAATAAACTTAAAATTGCCAAGCCATTGTAACGGAATTGCTTCATCTAACCCTACCCAGTAAAAAAAAACTTAATCACGGTAAATAAATGAATGGGCAGTAAAAAGCCGCACTAAATTCTCCCAATCTCTGGTAGAGAATCTAATCACAGAATCAAGATATCTAATCGCACAATCAAGATAAATAACCTGAAAGGATGGTTAAAAAGCTCCTCTACACCCAAACGTAATAAAAAAACCTAAAAATTGTTGTTGAGTAAACCCACAAGAATGAAAAAACCTAAAATCTAAAAATGGCCTCACATCGAAACCCTACTGCGCGCATAGTTAATAATGTAAATAATGTGAATCTGGTATTTTCATCAAATTTTTGTGACCCATTTTAAAACATTGACCTTTTGTGCCTGTTACTACTTGGTTGAACCCAATATACCTACAGTTTGAATAAATGCCTACTGTCTTCGATTAAATATGATTTGAATATATGGAATCTCATAAGGAAATTATTGGGTATGAGCAGGTGCAGCACAGAGGTATAAAGATTCTTAGTAGAGGTCCACATTGATATATCAGTAAAATAATTATGCTCATTAAATTATCAGTTTGGGAAACCTTAGTTTGTTTTCCTCTCTGTATAGCCAAATATTGATATGCTTCAACAATCATGGAAACTCTTTTCTGCTGAAAATCTTTCAAGACCGAGCAACTTTAGTTTGTTTTTCTCTCTATCGCTAAATCTTGATATGTTTCAACAATCGTGGCAACTCTTTTAAGACCAAACTCAAATGTCAATTTTGGTGACTATCGCTGATGGCTGAGTGTTCTGTTACATTTAATATCTAAATTTGCATGCTCCAACAATCATGGAAATTCTTTTCTGCTGAAAAACAAATGTAATCATGGCAACTCTTTTATCTTTAAAAACAAATGTTTGTTTTGGGGACTGTGATTGATGGCAGAGTGTCAAAGATTCCATTGCACTTATTATTTAAATTTTCATGCTCAAAATCATTATTGAGTACAGTCAATGTCTGAGCCAAGGTTCGAACTGGGGACCTTTAGTGTGTGAGACTAACGTGATAACCAACTACACCACGCAGATTCTAGTTTATTGTTGTCTATTTTCATCATATTTATCTTGTTTGATTCTTATGTTCTCCATTATCATAATAAAAATAAAACTTCAAATACCCATCTCGGCGGCATTTGAACCCGGGTCAGAACCGTGGTATAATTCAATCTCGTAGTTATGCACAACAACATAATTATTACTTTCTACTTTCCCTTCTGCCAAACGTATCGATAAATAAAACTTGCACTCAGGAAATGTAGGGTTCAGAAAACGACAAATGCGTATCCAGGGAATCGAACCCTGGTCAGTACCGTGGGAGGGTACTATGATACCACTACACCAGATGCGCAGCTGACATTAAAATTTATGGAAAACTATTCTCATTTTTATTTTCTCTATTAGTGACGGATCATAGAGTTGCGTGTGATCAAGGCTTACAAGGTAGTCAAGGAACAATAGCTTACAATAGCTTGAATGGTTGGGAGGTAGCTTACAAGGTAGTCAAGGAACAATAGCTTGAATGGTTGGGAGGTAGGTCTTGCACTCTTTCTACCTAGTTTCAAATCTCAGATGAGACATTTCACTAGTTGTGATAATGCTAGAAGGTTGGAGGCCCCCATGAGTGGGACCCCACAAGTGTGTTTTTTGACTCTCAATCATTGCTAAATCATAATTTATTGGTACATTTGACTTACAACCTATTACATATACTCTTCGATTATAGTGGCAACCAATGGGTTTGACTCTTAGCCTAGCCCATTGCTAAATCATAATTTATTGGTACATTTGACTTACAACCTATTACATATACTCTTCGATTATAGTGGCAACCAATGGGTTTGACTCTTAGCCTAGCCCAGGAACTCTAACTAGTAGGTTTTCAACAAAGGCCCTTATCAAGGAGTGTCCATAATCAAGGCATTTATTCCAGAGATTCTTAAAGTAAATTGCATAGTATATAGTCAATTGAGTTTAGTTTGAGTGGTTAGGAGGAAAAGTTGTTATCCTCCTCATCTAAGGTTCAATTCCCTTTTGTGACATGTTGGATTAGGATGGGAAAAGTACCAACAACATTAATCTTACTTAAGTGTTGAAGACTGTAATGAGATGTTTCTAGACATTTTAAACTTTGAGAGTTAGCTCAATTAGTTGGTGCTATTGTTGCTATGATGTTGTTGATAGTTAGGGATGTTGTGTAACCCTTAAAAGCACATATTTTGGTTTTAAAATTTTCTTTTCAATAAACTAATTTTTTTTTGTGTGGAAATGTGTATATTTTTCAAAGATAATACTTGAAACAAATAATTGAAATAAAATAAGCTTTAAAGAAAACTAAAAGTGACATGTATTCATATTAATAGAAAACACCATATTCCCGTTTAACAAACTTTTTAAGATAAATTAAAAAAAACAAAAATCACATAAAACATAGAGCACAAACTTTTAAAAATAACAAATATCTTCAATGAATTGTGTTTTACAAAATAAAATAGAACTAATTCCTCTAAAATAAAATAAAATAAAAAAACATAATTTCGGAAATGTTCAACAAAATATTTAGAATACTCTTGAATTCATGATATTTCAACAGTAAATATTGTAAATAAAGAAATGAAAGAAAGAAATTAAAAATATTAATATATAATAATAACATTAGAAGTTTACAAACATCAACACATAAATAGATCCACAAAACTGCAATGCTATATTAAAGACTCATAATCACAAAAGATTTTTTAAGAGTAAATCTCATAAAACTTTGCCCAAAGACAAAGAAGGTTTTTTTTAATAGTAAATCTCATAAAACTTTGTCAAAAAAAACTTAAAATTCTTTATAAAAATGAAAAATTACAATGTTGATAAAACATGGGATGAATTATTTGTAAAATAAAAGTCATGGAGCAAAAAGAAAAATCTAAAGCCAAGGTGATCGAAAAGACCACTGAAACAAGTTTTTTTCTCAATCCGACAAAAACCCCTTTTCCTTTTCTCTCAAATTTCCTCTAATTGTTTTTTGTTGAAGTAATAACAATTTCCAAATTTAGAGATCATGGTAGGAACTGACCCCCTCATTTATTGGAACAATTGTTAAAATGGTTATTGATGACATGCTACATGTTCGTCTTCTTACATTAATTAATGTATTAATACATAAATACATAAATTAAAGTATTAGTTAATTAATAAATTAATTAGTACTTTAATATGATGTATAAATTAAGTATCAATACATTAAGGTATAATGTAATGTATTAATGTAACATGTTAATTAGTAAATATCTTAATAATATATAATATATTGTATTAATAGATTGTACATTAATAAATTACCAAAGTAGCCCAAAGAGGTTGGATCTAATGGTGGAAAGCAAGGAGTTTTTCACAGATGGGCAATGTTTAATTCTCGTGAGGGCTTTACCTGGAGCCATGGGGGCACCTTGAGGTAGTGGTCGAATGTGTGGTTGCACCGAGAGATACTATATTAAATGGTATCGTGACTCGTGCACACATAAGTGGATCAAATCTCACCCCCATGTCCACATAAGTGGATCAAAGCCCACCCACATGTCCTTCAAATATATTAGTCCCCGAGGTGTAGGACAGTCGGTGATGGAGTGTGTTGTTAAAGCACTACGTTATGTTAAAGTCAGAGAGTCCAGCCATGTTAAGGGTTGGTGTACTTAGATGCCCTCGAGTCGCAGAACAAAAAATAAATAAATTACCAAAATACAAATACATTATTACATTAATCATTAAAGAATTAGTTAATTAATTAATACGTTTATAAACTCTGAATAAAATTAATAAAATATTAAAGTATTATTAATTAATATATTAACAAAGCATCCATACATTAATAATAAAGTACGTTAATAATAAAGTGTCAAAAATTATAATAATAGATTAAAATATTAAAGTATTAACCCAATATTCATACAATATTCCAACACAAAAACTATAATAAAGTAAATATATATTTGTAATACATTATTATTTATACACAAGTAAAGTATTAAATTAATTTTTTAATATTATTTTCTTCTTATTATAAAATAAACTCCAATACAAAAAAACCCTAACCATGTCCTTAGTAGGAATAATCTAACACTAATTCTAATAACTATTGATCATAATATATTAGTGCCTTATTGTTGATATGGTTAATTATTAATATTAATTAATAATTATTGTATAAGGGGTATGTATGCATAATATACACGCATAACCTTAAAGTACCCCTTTATAATATAGATTATTATGTATATTAATAATAATTGATAATATAGTTAAATATTATTATTATTAATTAATAATTATTTATGTATTATGTATAATAATGGTTAAGAACATGTGATTCCTCCTAAGAGGTCACAAGTTCAAATCTAGAGGAGGGTAGGGTATGTATATCTTCGTAAACTTTACCAATAGTTGGGTGGAGGGGGACTCATACACCAATTTGGTGTGTGGCTTGGTCGTGACCTTAAAAATAGAGGATAATAACAATTAAATATTATTAATATTATTAATGACTATATTATTAATACATTATTAATAAAGTATTATCATATATTAATGTGATTATTAATAAATTATTATTATTATTATTATTTACTATGGTTGATCATGTTTCACAATGGTTGACCGTGTTTCACAATGGTTAACCTTTTTTTACCGAATTCCAGTTAAAAAGAGGCACAGGGGATATGTTAAAAATGACGCCATTTTAACTGAAATCTAGTAAAAATGGAGTCAATCGGTGTATATCAACCAATTTTTACTTAAATGTGGTTGTTGTTAAAAAGTGGTAGATATATGCTAATCAGTGTCATTTTCCACTATTTAATTATGGTTTACCATGACCATAGTTTACTTCCCTAGACCTTCTCTATGATTGACCTTTATTATGCATGACCTTCAATATAATTGACCTTGGTTGAGCATGGCCATGTATGAATGTCTTTTACCATGGTTGACAATGGTTAACCATGTTTGACAGTGGTTAATGTTTGTCACATAGCGACATTGGGAAATGGTCCTCTCAGTGGAATGTTGGGCTATGTTTGTCACATTCTGACATTGGGTTGTGTACATCACATTGCGACAATGGGTTATCTTCATCAAACAATGACATTTGGAATGTTTCTCAATTTATGACAAGAAACATTGGAACTGCGAGACATTTGGAAATGATTCTCACATTTTGACTATGGTTAAGGGTTTATTTGTCACATGACATCGTAAGGTTTTGGTCGTCACATTGCGACATAGGGTTTTTGTTTGACACAATGTGGTGTTGAAATAGGTTTTTCATAGTTTGATAGTGCGTTATGTTCATCACATAATGACGTCGGGAAATGACAATGTCACTGGTATGTTGGGCTATGTTTTGTCACATTGCGACATGAAATCGTAAGGTTATGATCATCACATTGCAATGTAGGGTTTTTGTCTAACACAATGTGGTGTTGGAATAGGTTTGTCATAGTATGACAATGGGTTATATTCATCACATACCAATGTTGGGAAATGGTAATCTAAATAGAATGTTGGGTTTGTTTRTCACATTGAGACATTGGATTGTGTACATCACATTAAGACWATGGGTTATCTTTKCCAGACAAAGGCATTTGCAAAATTTTCTAACATTATGATYATAGGATGTTTGCTTCAAACTGYGACAACGAKRTTATGGTAATTACATTGCGAWRACCAAACTATGTTCATCACAYTGCAACAATATGGCTATGTTTGTCACATTACGACGATGGSRCTATGTTTTACACATCGYRACATTACTGTGTTTGTCATATTGTGACACTACTATGTTYGTCACCTTGAAACATTACTATGTTCATCAATATGYGAYRAAAAGGCTATGTTTGTCACATTGYRACAATATGGGTATGTTTKTCACATTATGACGAYAGGGCTATGTTCATCACATTGCGACAAGGTGGGTATGTTCGTCACATTGTGACGAAAAGGCTATGTTTGACACTTTGTGACATTACTATATTTGTCATATTGTGACACTACTATGTTTTTCACATTGCAACATTACTATTTTCATCACTTTACGACGACAAGGCTATGTTTGTAACATTGTGACAATATGGGTATGTTCATCACATTACCACGAAGAGGCTATGTATGTAACATTGCGATGAGAGGGCAATGTTTGACACATTGCGACATCACTTTGTTTATTAGATTGTGACACTACCATGTTCATTATATTGCAACATTACTATGTGATGGAAAAACTATGTTTGTCACATTGTGACAATATGGGTATGTTCATCACAATGTGATGACAAGATATGTTCATCACATTAAGATGATAGGGCTATGTTTGATGCATTGCAACATTACTATGTTTGTCACATTGTGACACTATTATGTTAGTCACATTGGAACTTTACTATGTTCATCAATTTGCGACGACAAGGCTATGTTCGTCACATTATGACGATTGGTCCTAGACTAACATTTTGTTAATTTTAATGTCTAAATTAAACACTATGTTAATGTTAATTTCTAAATATGGATGTTAATGTCTAAATATATTAATTTCTAAGTTAAACATTATGTCTAAGGCTATTATGTTGCTAGGACTAACATTAAGACGATAGGGCTATGTTTGATGCATTGAAACATTAATATGTTTGTCATATTGTGACACTATTATGTTAGTCACATTGGAACTTTACTATGTTCATCAAGTTGCGACGACAAGGCTGTATTTGTCACATTATGACGATGGGGCTATGTTTGTCACATTTCGAGGATGGAGCTTTGTTTGAAATATTGTGACATTAATATGGTTATGAAATTATTATAGTATTATGTTCGCCACGTCACAACATTACTATGTTCATCACTTTGCTATGACAAGGTTGTGTTTCTCACATTGCGACAATATGGGTATGTTCGTTACATGGCAACAATGGGCTATGTTCATCACATCACAACAATAGGACTATGTTTGACACATTGCAACATTACCATGTTTATTAGACTTTGACACTACTATGTTCTTCAAATTGCAAAATTACTATGTTAATTACTTTGCAATGACAAGGCTATGTTCGTCACATTGTGACAATATGGCTATGTTTGTCACATTATGACAACGGGTCTATATTCGTCACATTATGACAACAGGGCTATGCTAATCACATTACGATGTTACTATGTTTTTTAGATTGTGACACTAGACTATGTTCATCACATTGCAAGATTACTATGTTCATCACTTTTCGATGACAAGTCTATGTTCGTCACATTGAACCAATATTGGTTATGTTTGTCACATTACGATGGTGGGATATGTTCGACACGTTGTGACATTACTATGGTTGTCAGATTGTGACGCTACTATGTTCGTCATGTCACAATGTTCAGTTTTTTTCATCATACTTGAATGTCGGGTCATGTTCGTCACATGACAAGCTTGGTTTATGTTCAACAGATTACAAAAATGAAGTTTTGACAAGTTTTTTTTTTAAAATCTAATGAATTGTTTACTTTGTCACAAAGATAGGAAATTTGAACCGATGTGATGTATTACATAGAATTCAAATTAATATCATACTTGTTCTAAGGGCATTGATAGAAAATCATCTTTAAATTTAGACATGAAGATTTTTACTTGTTCTAAAGAAATTGATAGAAAACAATCTTGAACATTGTAGATGATGAATTATACTTGTTCTAAGGACATTGATAACAAATCATTTAATAATTTTTACTTGTCATAAGATCATTGATAAAAAATCAATGCTAAAGTGTTACTAAATTACTCATAAATTAATAAAATAATACATTATTAATAAATTAATACATCATTAATTAATACATTATTATAGTATTACTACACTAATAATTAATAATGTAATACATTAAATGCATTAATAAATACATTATTAAAGAGTGAATACATTAAAATATTAATAAAGTATTAATACAATAATAAATAATACATTAAATTAAATTAAAATCAAAATTGTTAGATTATTATCATTACATTCTTATTATTAGATTAATATTATTTTAATTATTATTTTCTTGTTATTATAAAATAAACCTTAATACAAATAACCTTAACTTTTATAAAACCATAACTTTAATTTTAATGAGAATAACTATAACCCTAATATCACTTTAAGGATAACCCTAATAAGTATTAAAAATAATTGAAATGTATAACAAGACTGATAATTTTCCTTTAAATTGTAATGCATTTATACTAAGATTAGTGTCTAAGGCATCTTGGACTTGTATTGATATTTATAATATTGTGAAAAACTTGTTATTTACATGCATATTGCATAAAATGCATTAATAAATACATTACATTATTACCATAAAACAAAATTCATATTTATAAATAGTGAGCTTGTATTTATATTTATAATATTGTGAAAAACACTATTTACATGGATAATTTTACAAACACTATTATTATAACACAAAAAAACAAAAAATATATTAATTTTAACTCTTAACTTTTAAATATATAAATTAATATATAAATGATAAAATATTACTAAATTATTGATAAATTAATAAATAAATACATTATTAAGAAAATATTACCTTATTAATTAATACATTGCTAAAGTATTACTACACTAATAAAGTAATACATTAACAATGCATTATTACATTAATAATACATTAAATGCATTAATAAATACATTATTATAGTGTGGATACATTAAAACATAGATAAAGTATTAATACAATAATAAATAATATATTAAATTAAATTAAAAATAAAAGTAATAAATTATTATCATTAAATTATTATTATTTAAATTATCTTTTTATTATTATAAAATAAATCTTAATACAAATAACTTTAACTTTATATAATGATAACCTTAATTTTAGTAGGAATAACCCTAACCCTAATCTCAATCTAATTGAATATAATGATAACCCTAATAACTATTAACAATAATTGAAATTTATAACAAGAATAATAATTTTCTTTAAATATTTTAATATTGAGATTAGTCTCTAACTCTATCTTAAATGTGTAAACATATTATTAATATTAATATTAGTGTCTAAATACTAATATAACTATTTCATAAAAACAATGAAAGAATAAACAACAAAATTACATTACATATAAGAATAATGTTTTTTTATTAATGCCCCCCATTACATATAAGAATAAACGGATTATAGAATGCCCTTATCCATCTAAGTAAATATCATCGATTAATTTGATAAACAACAAAATTATCATTACATATAAAAATAAATTACATATAAGAATAAATGGATTGTTTTTACTATTTGCATAATGCCGCTATACATGTCATATCATAGATTGATATGATTAGGAATATAAGTATAAAAATGGAAAAGGCAAATTGGAATAGAAAACGTTCCAACTATCTCAAAAAACTTGATCGACAGTTAAAAAGAGCTCCAGTAAATGCACATTTAATTAAAAAAACTAAAAGTCGCAGCTCCATTAAACCCATCAGCAGTAAAAATAAACTTAAAATTGCGAGGCCATTGTAACGGAATTGCTTCATCTAACCCTACCCAGTGAAAAACAACCTAATCAGGGTAAAGAAATGGATGGGCAGTAAAAAGCCACACTAAATGCTCCCAATCTCCGGTAGAGAATCTAATCACAGAATCAAGATATATAATCTCACAATCAAGATAAATAACCTAAAAGGATGGTTAAAAAGCTCCTCTACAACCAAACGTAATAAAAAAACCTAAAAATCGTTGTTGAGTAAACCCACAAGAAGTGAAAAAACCTAAAATCTAAAAATGGCCTCACATCGAAACCCTACTTAGTAAAAGAAAACTGAGCGCACAGTTAATAATGTAAATAATGTGAATCTGGTATTTTCATCAAATTTTTGTGACCCATTTTAAAACATTGACCTTTTGTGCCTGTTACTACTTGGTTGAACCCAATATACCTACAGTTTGAATAAATGCTCAATTTCTTCGATTAAATATGATTTGAATATATGGAATCTCATAAGGAAATTATTGGGTATGAGCAGGTGCAGCACAGATGTATGAAGATTCTTAGTAGAAGTCCACATTTGTGCAATGGAGGATCGAGCGGCTTTTGGGAGATATATATGTGGCAATCACATAATCAATACTTCAGAACATACAGTCAATCATAAGAATATAGCTATTCAGTGGAAACAATGAAATAATAAACTCTGCAAAATTACATTACATATAAGAATTAATAACCACTATTCATTCCTCGATATAGCAGAAGCTAGAGGAGGAGGAAGTATGCGGGATAGTGGGAATTTAAATGGTCCCTTTTCGATTACTTTTCCAGTAATCTGACCTACCAAAAACCATTGATATTGTAATTTCAATTGTTCAGATGACAATTTGAACAATTTCGTTAAACTCAAGTTGTACAGAAAACTTTGCACCAAATTGCTAATTTTATTTATAAGTTGCATTCATTGAATTGTTTAAAAAACTATAAACAATAAAATTATTAACTATCATAAATAACTTAAAATAAAATAAAAATAAAAAAACTATAAACCCTAATCATAGATTTTAGATACTTGACTATAAGTTGAACTGCAACCTGCAAGACAAATATTAGCATGTANATAGATAGATTTAAAACAATTTATTTGAAATGCCAAGAACAAAACCTTAACAGGGAGGAGAAATGGAAATGTGTGCGGCACAATTAAAACCCCACCGCCTGTCAAACCCCACCGCTCTTCACCTTTCAAGGAGATGACTCTCCACCTGAATGTGTGTGGCACAATTAAAACCCCCGGCTCTTCACCTGCCAAGGAGAGGGCTCTTCACCTGCCAAGGAGACGGCTCTCCACCTGATATTGTTAATTGAAATTGAAACGGGGATAAACGTGGCATCATTAGATGGCACAATTCGCATGCATACAGCCGCTTGGTCCAATATGATACATGGGATCCGTGGCAATGAAGATGAGGTAGTGTTTGGTAAAAAAATTAAACATGGTAACAAAAGGTTGTATAGATATTAATTATTGGTAATCAATTAAACATGGCAATCATATGGTTAAATAGTAATTTTTTAATATGATTAGGTAAATGTGAAAAAGTAAACAAGTAAACGGATGCATTTATAAGTGAGAGGAAGTTATGAAGATTAATTGATTTAAGTGTAAGACTAAGAATATGTCAGCATCTTTAATTGTTGACCATAGACTAAGAATATGTCAGCATCTTTAATTGTTGGCCATAAAATTGAAATTTGTAATTAAAAGATGGATTAAAACATCAATTTCAATAGAGGGGACACCTATCGACGTAATAAACAAAAGATAATATCAAAATGTTAATATTATAAAAAAAAAAATTAAGTATATAGTAAAATATAATATTTAACATTTATAAAATAAATTTTTTTAAATATATCCTAAAATATAATATTTAATATTTATACAGTTTTCAAATTAAAATATTATTTAAAACAATATATTATTCAAAAAAATATAATTACCTATAATTAAAAGACAAAATAACCTATATTATCATCACTAATTAATGATAAATACAAATCCATACAATTGATGTAATATAAAATAAAATTTACATTAATTATTTATAAATTAATTCTACATATTTTCTCAAAACAAAATATCCTAATTCCTCTTTAAATTATCCTCTAATTACTTTGCCAAACATTATAAAAATGCACAAAAATAGAAACATATAGCAAAATTTACATTAATTATTTATAAACTAAATTCTACATATTTTCTCATAACAAAAGGCTCTAATTCCTCATTGAATTATCCTCTAATTACTTTTCCAAATATTATAATAATGCACAAAAGAATAAACATATAATGCAATCATCATTAATATTTACCCATGAAAAATTGTATCTTTCTATTAAAATCCCTACATTCTTCCATTAAAATTTTCTATACCAACATCATATATGTCAATCAACATTAACCACCTTAATATTGATCATATGAATATCCAATAATGTATGTAATTCACTTGATAAAAGCGTTGTCTAGATGTTCTATGAAATGACTTTTTTCGATGAAAATAAGTCATATAAATTTACACAAATCTTTATTTTTTGTTGTTCAAAATCTATTTTTGAATGAAAAAATGGATTCAACCTGCTGAAAAACCCTTATGTTGTTCAAAATCCATTTCTGAATGCAAAAATGGATTCAACATGCTGAAAAATCCTTAGGGCACTTGGATTATACAAAAATAATCACTCAAATCTAAGAATCTAACAATTTCTCACTCAAATGTCCCTCAAAAAAATCTCGTTTATTCTAAGACTTTGATCAAATGTAGATAAATTTTCTTAATAGAACTTGTGTATAATTTTATGAAAAGTTCAACGTTTAGAGTAGACACTTCACTCATCATCATGGACAAAAAAGTTCATATGGTGGAAAAAAGTGTTGAGGTAGATATTTAAAAGAGAAGGATAGAATTTAAAAGACTTTTTTATGACATTTGGGATAAAAAAGTAAAATATATTATTAAAAATTTATGACAGTTGGGATAAAAAAGTAAAATATATTATTAAAAATTAAAAAGCACTAAAATATGATAAAAAAATTAGTTGAAAAGAAATATTGATTATTCAATTCCTCATTAGATTAGGTATTAAGATTAAAAATAATTTAGGATAAAAAATAACTAACGAAATAGCCATCGCCGTAAAAGAGTAATAGTGAGTAAGGGTAAAAAATAGATAAATATAAAGGAGGGGGGAGTAATCTCTGTATCGCCAAATATTGATAATAGGGAAGCTTCAACAATCATGGAAACTCTTTTGCTGGAAGCAACTTTAGTTTGT
>SNQJ01S0011651.1:9818-21980 GCA_010110895.2 Picea sitchensis
CATAACTCATTTAATTGGTAAAGGTGAGATAGGGGTGAATGTTTTTCATAGAATATTAACTATACAAAAAAATCACTGTATGGTTGGAGATAAGGGAGGAGTTTGAAACTTTAAGGGGTGGTGGAGCATTTATTTTGGAGATAAAATATTTTTTCTCAATTTTTAAATTGAGAAAATATTTTTTCTCAATTTTTAAATTACATATCACGATGTTATTTGCAATGTTTTGATATATTTCTTCGATAGTTATAATCGAACAAATTTTACTTCATTTGTATGTGTTCCTTTTAAATGGAACACAATATTTATTATTGACATTATTCTCACAAGATCATCACATAAAATGTTCCCATTCAAATATTTTTCTCCAGAATTATTAATTATAATGTAGTTCCTTCTCGTGATAGTTATTATAATGGAAGACAAATTATTTTACTTCATTTGTACGTGTTCCTTTTAAATGGAACACAATCTTGGTACATGTGTCAATGGAAGAACTTTTTAGTGTTTGCTTCATTTTCATGAAACTCTTTTTAGTGTTCTTGATAGTTATAATGGAAGACAATTTTACTTCATTTGTATGTGTTCCTTTTACATGGAACACAATATTGGCATTGTTCTCACAAGACCATCACATTATAAAGTGTTCCCATTCAAATATTTTTCTTCAGGATTATTAATTATAATGTAGTTCCTTCTCGTGATAGTTACTATAATGGAAGACAATTTATTTTACTTCATTTGTATATGTTCCTTTTAAATGGAACACAATCTTGGTGCATGTGTCAATGGAAGAACTTTTTAGTGTTTGCTTATTTTCATGAAACTCTTTTTAGTGTTCTTGATAGTTATAATGGAAGACAATTTTACTTCATTTGTATGTGTTCCTTTTACATGGAACGCAATCTTGGTACACGTGTTAATGGAAGAACTATTTAATGTTTGCTTCATTTTCATGAAACACTTTTTAGTGTTCTTGATAGTTATAATGGAAGACAATTTTACTTCATTTGTATGTGTTCCTTTTAAATAGAGCACAATCTTAGTACATGTGTAAATTGAAGTACTTTTTAGTGTTTGCTTCATTTTCGTTATTGTTTGTTTCATGAAAATGAAGCACTTTGTGGTATAGCTTTATACACTACCACCACTTTTTAATTGAAGCACTCTTATTGACTCAAGACTAGTATGTAACTTCATTGAATCAGTCTCAACTTGAACATTATCATTTTCTATGTCATATTTTAGACATTTTTACTTAGAAGTTATATGGGACATCAACTCCTGTTCTTAATCACATGTGTCGATTCTCAATTTTTTTTTAGCTTTTTTGGTTACTTCAAAAGTGTTTTCACTTTGCTAGGAGAGCACTAGGTTTCCTAGCCCCTTGGTTATGCTTCATGAACATATGGATGGATTAGTTTGAGTGGATGCTTGACCTTGGTTAGAGTGTTATCATAACACCCTTACTTAGGATGTTGTTACCTTCATTGACATGATGACTAGCCCATTGGGTGCAGGTAATAGAGGAGTTAGTTGGTCAATTAGAGGAGGTACCAACATAGGAGGAGGAACATTAGGAACATGGAGGAGGGAACATGGCCCTTGGATCTTAGGATCATGTGATATATACCATGCATTTTGGACACTTGACTTGAGGATGCTTGGGTTGAGGAGAATATGTCATGGAGGTTGGTGATGGACCAAGACACATATTTTGAGGATGATCATTGGATCTTAGTGACCACATTGGCACACATGAGAGTAGCATTGGGAACACGAGATAACATCTGGCACACAGTTATAGGAGGAGCACCTTACATGATGACACTTGGATAGAAAACCACTATGGAAGAGTGAGTGTTGGATTAATATCCTAATTGAGAGCACACCATGTTGTAGGAGGGGAATTGAGAACAAGGAGGATCATGCTTGGAGGGTGTTTAACCTTGGAGATTGGATAAACCTTAGTTTTAATTTTTTGCATCCTTGTATTGTAGATCACTCCATGTGGTGTTTCCTTGTTTGTTACTTGTATGGACTTATGTCCTTATTTTATGTTAGAATCCCTCACCTATTGTATGTATTTAAAGTTATGAAAGAGATATTTTATTCATTATCATCAGTGTACTATATTCATTATGTTATCTTGCATAAGTATTGTAGGGAGCAAGACACTATGGATGCTAGGGTTCATGAGGAAACTCTAGGAGAATGATGTTAGGGTTCATGAAGAAAACCTATGAGAAGACACAGAGAGATAGACATATTGGATGTTCTTGGAGAGATCACTCTTATATGATGATATGGTTTTCCTGTTGAAATTATAGGGTTTGTGTAATGTATGTAAACCTTATGGAAGAACTTGAAACTATGGATGATGATGGTCATTATGGATCTTGTTGTAGTGTTAGGGTTCTACCATGGTAGAAGACATTAAGAGAAGATATAACACCTTGTATGATTTTGGAGCCTTGTTCTTGTGGGATGTGAGGCTAGGGAAAGGTCAAGGAGAAACTAACTTGATGAGTACTTAGGTTGGTGTAATTCCTTTCTTGGAAGAAGACTTGGTTATTGTGTCCTTGGTGTTCCATGGAGCTCTTTGTACTTATGTTGATACAATAGTTGAATACCTAGGGTTTGAAGAATCACACCCTAGGATGAAGATATATATTTCTAGGCTAGCAATAGAGTTGTCTTGCAATGTATTTGTTTGAGGAAACATGACTAGGGTTTGTAAACCTTAAGGAAGAAAATAGTGTCAGTGTGCGGGTGTATGTGATAAAAGCTTGTTGTATGTGCCAAGGAGGACTTTTCGGTGTTGATGCTAGCATGTGGATGATATTTGGTGGAGTGACCATGTTTGCTTGGGAGTGATTCGTATCTAGGAGAAGTTGGTATCTAGGATTTTCGTATGGTTTCCATGGCTAAGGTTTGTAGATCTTGACTTCCATAAACTTTGTGATAAAGTTGTTATATGGACTTTTACATATATGAAATTTCTATTTGTACAAATATTGTGTACTTGTAAATTTGATTTTCAACCTATGTTATCTTATTGATTGAGTAGAATTCAACCCTTGTATTGAGGAAACCTCAATTAAATGAGGTAAATTTTCATTATTGCATTAATTCCATGATTTTTTGAAATTTCCACACGGTTTCATAGATTATTCGACTAAGGTTTATTCCTTGTGATTTGAAGGAAAAATATTTTAGTTTTTGAACCTTGGACTGGTTGTTGGGTGGTGAAGCCCTAGTATGTTTGAGATGAGGAGTTGCACCCCTGAAGGGTTGGATGTGTTGAAACCCTAATTTATCTTATAATGAGAGTATGTTCTTACCTATGCTAGGTGGTATTTATACTTCATTGATGGTGGCATATATTTATTTTCAACAAGTGATATGCCTACGAGGATCTGTGATAGGTGGTTGATTTGTTCCAATGGATACCGATGTGTTCTAGCTAATTTATGGATGGCATGGATTTATTTCTAGTGGATGTGATGCCTCAGAAGACATTTGATAGGTGGATGATTTGTTCTAGTGGATTCCAATGTGTTTTCACCTATGATATATGATAAAAGGACCTATGATAGGTGGTTGATTAGCTTCAATGGATTCCATTGAGTTTTCACCCATGATAGTTGGAGGATACACTACAATGATGGTAGGTATGCGATCTATTTTTAGTAGGTGTGATGATGAAGAGGACATATGATAGGTGGTTGATTTTCTCTAGTATATGCCAATGTTTGTAGTGGATTGATGCCTTTGATATGCATGCTTAACCATTTGATTGTCTTATAATTTTGAGAGATCAGGAGGGGATAATTCATTTTGTGATAGATCGGTGATTATTGGTTGATTTGTGACTCAAGGGTTTACATGAATGATGATATTGCTCAACTTTAGTGATTTTTATAAATGGAGGGATCTTCCACTGATATCCCTTAGGGATAGTATTGGATATACATCTTGTACATTTGTGGAGAGATTAATCATGTATGTGATAGGTGACATGATACTAATATATTGGTGATCTTGTGTATTTGTACTTGATATTGGAGAATGGGTCTTCCATGTTGTATTATTCATATGTGTACTCTTGTCTTGGAGTTTTTATCATTAAATAAGGGTGTGGAATACCTAACTTGGAGATAGGTTCAAAAACCTATGGTGGTGGAATCTTTGATTGATTCCAAGAATGTAGTTGATGATATCGGTGATGAGTACTAGCGACATGGTTGTTGTATTCTCTCAGAAAAAGGGAGTTAACCATGAGGACATTCTTGCTTCATGATTCTCTTAGTAATATGGAGATTAACTTGATGAGGTTGTTACTCTAGTTGTTATAGGTTTTGAGGTGCATGAGAGGGATTCTCATGATTTCAGTTTGATGATGAACATTTATTAGTTATTCTTACTCTTACCATGAGTTTGTATTTCAGGATCATTGATTTGATATGTATGTATATCTTATCTTGTGTTTTTGATAGATCCAAACCACTAGTATTGGTCTTGTTGGAGACGTGGTTACCTTTGTAGTATATCCTATTCAACTCTTAAAGTGGTTCCAAAATATTTTCACTCATGATGATGAATTGAAGGATGATAGAGTTTTGACAAGTTATTGTTGTTGTATTCCTTATTTCAGAGTGATTTCAGAGGTCAAAAGGAAGAAATGGTATAGGGTTATGCTCCTTTAGTTCCATAAATGGTTGTTATTCTTTTGAATCCCCTAGAAGAGGGAAAGAGGGWGTATATTGGTTTGGTTGTGTAAATCAAGTGGATTTGTTGTTTTCTCCTTGCATGTTCACCATTCGAAGGTCAAGTTGCAGATTGTTTTRTTGTTTCCTTGGAGAGAAGAAAATATTTATGAGTAGTGAATGCTTGTATACTAAGGTGTGTGTACATGTCCTTMRGAATGAGTCTTAAAGAAAATGAATGATGTTCTATCATGAYGGAGGAGTATTATTTTATCTTTGTGGAGGCATTGGAGTTATAGGTTGTAGATTCAAATGGATTTGATTGGTATTACAAAAAAACAAAATTTCTTATAAAGAGGGAGTGTTAGATTCTGGGTTACTCCAAAWGTTCTTTCACCTTGTTAGGAGAGTGTTAAGTCTCCTAGTCCCTTGAAAATGTTTCATGGACATATGGATGTCTTAGTTTGGATGAATGATTGACCTTGGTTAGAGTTATAACATATCAAACTTACCTATAAGGTTGTTACCCTGATTGACATGATGACTAGCCCATTGGGTGCACACAATGGGGGAGTCAGTTGCTTGATTAGGGAGGTACCTACCTAGGAGGAGGAAGATCGAGAACTTGGGGGAGGGAACGTATCTCTTAGAAATTTGGACCATATGATTTGTACCTTGGAGATTATGCACTTGACATGAGGATTCTTAGGTTGAGGATAATTTTTCATGGAGGTTGGTGATGTATTTGTTGAGGGGGATCAATTCCCAATACTTAATAGTAGGGATTAAACCCAAGAAGGAGGCCCAATTAGAATCCTCCCTGTTTTTTATGGAATAATCCTCCAGTTTAATGGTCCGACAACCATTCTATGGTATTTAAAAGTTGTTTGATTTTGTTCTTTACATTATTTTTGTTGTTTCATAATTTTATAGTTATCTACTGCAAAAAAATAAGTAAACTTTGGAGTTTGGAGAAATCTATGTTGAGGATAACCTATGGAAACAATAAATGGAAACTATCTGAAGATTTAGATTCTTGGAGAAATAATTCCACTAAGAACATATTACTCATAAGATAATATCCAGGAAAACAATAAACTAATTAATAGTAGAAAGGAATAGACTTTATAAGAACGAGAAAACTACAAATAATTCCACAATATCCCATATAATGGAAAATTAAGATTAAATGATAAAGAAAATAATCATTCACTGAAAGTATCCAAAATAAATTCAACCAAATAAGATAACTTAAAAGTATTGAAATTCTTAGTAGATGCCTGTAACATTTAATCAATTGTAGAATAACCCACAATGACGAATAAACACACAAAAATTAAGTGAAAATGCCTTAGCTTGTATAGTGATTCTAAATAGTTATTAGCTACAATAATCCAGAATGATTTCTATAATCCGCTGAACACATTTTTCCTTGGTAGATGTGTCTATTTATTGAACTCTTAATAACTAAAAATAGTAAAATGGACTTAAGAAAAAATTGAAGTATCTTAAAACAAAGTTTGCATGTTAAAGTGATTCATGTGGACCGAGTGACTCAACAATTTCATGCTCGCCATATTAGGTGGCCCATTTTGCGAATAAATATTCACATGCATGCATGTAAAGAAACCTATGTTGATTCATTGTAAAAATGAGAGTTTCCTTCATTTATTTCAAGTGCCACATGTACTTCTCTATTCTCGAAATTAGTTGCTCGATTCTATTGACTATCTTGAATACAGTGACCAAACATCTCTGAAGGTGATCACATTCTACTGCATATATTCCTTTGATTTCCACTTCATTTTCCTAGGCAATTTACTAAAATTTGAAATCACTTGTTTAAACCCCCAAAAATCCTCTAGCGACCCAAAACTTGGAAACTGGAGATCTCCAGTTCTGTTATGGGATTTTTTCTCAAAAGGATCTTAATGAATAATCAACAATATCTCGCTAGGATTAGCCTAGCAATCCTAGACAAAAAGGGGCTATATTTCCTATGGTTCTCCTAGATGTACAAGGAAAACAATTCTTTATACTAAAAGGAATAGATCAACATACCTTTTTGTCTGAGGGTTGTCCTTGATTGTCCTAACTATGTAAATCTATAGCTCCATATCTAGCTCCTATCACCTGCTTCTTGTACACAAGTAACAAACACTACTAACCTTTTTCCTTTCTCTAGTGTTAAGAATAATCACTAATTCCTTAGATCTACCTTTATTAACTAATTATATAATCAGATCCAATTCATCATGGAACATGTGGTTCCTTTGTAACCTCACCTTGTCGGATGTTTTGGGTTGACCAAGTCTTTGCGTCGATGGATGACTAAAACCTCGGTTGACCATTTCCACTTATGGATTCTCAATCGATGTTTTATGGACATGTGCAACCGCCTTCACCCGAATCTATTGAGTTTGGTCCATGACCAAACCTATTTATAGACAATCATTTTGATCGGTCTATTATCATATTATCATCTCAAATTGTCATATCATCTCGGGAGATATGCTCTCTCTCCTTGAGAAACCGATGCTTCAGTGCTATGGTATATTTCGACACCACCACTGCCTCTCCGATCTGTTTTCCTCTGCATTCAATCCCTGTCCCAACATGGAATCAAATCTGTTGGTTTCTTGATCTCGGTATCATAGAAGGACTCGGGTGGAAATGAGACAATGTTGAAGTCATTTTCTTAATTTGTTCCTTTTGAGTAAAGAATTGTCAATGGATTAATATGGGTTATCAAGCATTTGCAGAGATTGATATCGATAGAGTTCTATCATGATTTCCCTATTAGAGATGACTATGTGTTGGGCTCAGGCCTATTTTGAGAAGAAAGGATGTTTTGAGCACAAGCCTAATTTTGGAGAAGAAAAACTGGTAGAAAAATAAGCATGCATGAGGAACAGTAGCACACATGATGAAAAGAAACATGCATGAGGAAAAGAATCATGCAAGAGGAGAAGAATGTAAGGTGAGAAGGCATGCAAACCTAACCATGATAGGGTTATGGTTTTTGATCAATATTGTAACGACTATAAGCCTAAAAAGTAGTATAAATAAGAACCTAGGAGGTCTAGGTTAGGGGTTCAATATTTGTAAATTTGATACTGAAGAAGCTCAGAGACTATTATTGGTTACTATGATTGTAATAAGGTGACAATAAGCTAGATTTTGAGGGTTAGGTCATAGGCTGAGGAGCTTGGTGTGATATATTTTGCCTCACAGAGATTCCTTAACCTTATAGTGTGTGTATGATTGGATATGTAATGCGCACAACACCATATTTTGTAGCAAACCTAATAAAAGAGAAGAGAAGCCAAATATTTGTGGGTGTATCCCAGGAGGGGGTGAACCACGGTAAAACATGTGTTATATGTGATGTTTATTGCATGTTTACTTGTTGTCAATGATTAGTTAGTGAATGAATGGTTAAGCTAGATATATTATAATGCATGCATGGGCCTAAAAGATGAATGAATCCTAGAAATATTTGAATGAATAACATGATGAATGCATGAAGAAGGAAGAATACACTCCCCAATCACCACTCATTCCTAGACTGCAATCACTTGATCATTGTAGTCACCCATGAATAAATCTCAGGTGGGACTACGCAGTTCACTCTGTGCACTGTGTTTCCTTCTGGTTTACCAAGAGGGTCGATAGTTTTAGAGGGTTTTGTTGGAAACCTGTTGAGATCTAAAACCCAGTCAACCCTAGAAGTAGAAGTGAGAAATATAAACCAACACTAAGGTTTCTTGATTTTTGTGTCTTGGTGGTTGGAGGTTCTCATCATCAATATTATTGGACTGGATTTTGTCTTTCTATTTAGACACCCATCACCATATTCTCATGGCTCAAATCATGGATGTAATCCCTCAGGGAATTATTTTTCTTCGCTCACCCATCTTGAATTTTGACTGGTTGGATCGTCGACCTTCGTGCCCTCATCTAGAGGAGGTTTCGACTCTATGGGAGGGATTGAATGATTAACTGAAGGTATTCCAGATATGTAGTTTTATACTAAGCTTCAACTTGCTATTGTCCATCAATTGATGTTTCGAAGAATATGTTTTTATCCGTCTATTGTGTTAAAGGGGGGGAGTAATTGAATTTGTTGATGTGTAAACTGAATTGATGTGCTTGGATTTGTTGAGACCAACTGAACCATGTTCAATTGTGAGATATAATTATGTTTATTATACCTGATACAAAGAATTTTTGGATACAAATATTGTCTAGCTTGGCAGATATTGTTGGATTGATAGTCTGATTTTATTGTTGCATTCTTGTCTAGTCAACTCTTCCATTGGATAGTGTTGTATTTTTGTCTAGTCGATTGACTGAATGGGACTGTGTTTTGGCAATATATTTTGCAACCCGTTTTGCAATGGATGGATGATCCTTTTTCATTGATTCATTTTGATGGTGATCATAATTCCTCAAGAGTGTTTTTGTACCATCTTGTGATCATATTTTGCAGTTAGAACMAATTCATRGGGGAATGTTGTGGAATTGTTTTTCCTCCAAGATGATTTTATGAGGGGGTGTTGGAACATGTGGTTCCTTTGTAACTTCACCTTGTCATATTATTTGGGTCATCCAAGTCTTTGGGTTGATGGCCAACTAAACCATCGATTRACCATGTCCACTTATGGATGATCATTCTGATCGATTTATTATCAGATTATCATCTCRAATTGTCAGATCATCTAAGGAGATATACTCTTTCTCCTTGAACGACTTGTACTTTAGTGCTATAGTGTCTTTTATATCACCACTTCCTCTCGTATCCATTTTCCTCTATGTTCAATCCCTATCCCAAAAATTCATTCATGACAAAACACAAATAAAATGGAGGGAAAACCACCGATCTATTATTAATCATAAGAAAAATACATGAATACATGCATACCTCAAATGTTGATGCAAGATCATTTAACCTCTTTTCTCCTTTCCTTGCCTTGCATCTCCTTGGTTAAGTTAGGCTTCACTGACTTCTGGCTATGATGATGGATATCTCTGTAATTGGACAACATAAACATACCATTCAATTCTTTCCCCTCTTTCCCAAGGATTTCCTTTGTTATATAGCTCTTGGATGAGGATTGGGAGAGGCTTTTATATATTCTAGAGGCCACTATAAACTCAAATGATGTGAGTTCCTAAGAATTTTCCATGAATATCCAACTCATCCCTAGCCTATCACCTTGTAACTCCCTGATTCTAGAAGTTTGATAGTGCCTCGCTTGTTGATCCACTAGTGACCAGTGAGGGCCTCACTTGATGTCTATTGGGTGTCCCGCGAGTATAAAAAAAGGATCTAAAATGGTTCAAACCTTAGGAAAAATATATATTCTATCCTCTATCCTCGGATGGCTTCCTCTCTATCCTATAGGGTGGAAATTAAGGCTATAACACTTCTTCCTTCAATCAGATATATTCAACTCTTTTAGTTTCTTATACTCCCATTTTGGTGATGAATCATTGGGTTATCATCTCCATATGTTCATCTATAGCTAAGTTTTTAAAAAATTTGATATCGGGGGGCTCTCCTCTCCAATACTTGGGCCCATTTTTTCACATCTTCTATAAAAACAAATTCTTTCCATTTTTCATGAGTATATGGCCAAATGTAAGAGAATTGCTCAACATGTCTTCGAACCAAACCTTTGGGGTCATGTCTTATGAACCTTCTAGGGTCAAACCTATATTCCATATGACTTAAAAACTCCTACTTGGATTGTGGGGTGTCTTTAAAAAAATAGTACCCAAGATGGAAACCATAAGGAATGAAGGCCCTCTTATTATCCTTAATCAAAGAGGCATTAAAGACTTGAAGAATAGTTTGGTGTAATATTTTCCCAAGAACAAGATTATTGGGAACATATGTGGGAAAAATGTTAGGGGGATTAGTTTCCCCAAAGATCTCGATATATGTGTATTTTTCTTCGATGTACCGGTTACCAATATATGAGAGAATTTTATTTTCTTTATTCTATAAATACATGCATTCTTGGAAGAAAACAATCATATATTGTAATGAAAAGAACAATTCATAGATCATGTCATAATATTTCTTGTATTTTTTTCCCACAACATGTTGAAGTAAACATGAATAGAGGAATCTGAAATGTGCCAACTTAGGTTCATATCAACAAAATAATTTTGGGCACATATGAAGTCCAACAAATAAGAATCCATGTGGAATGAAGGAACCTCAATTAGGTTAGGGGTTTGATATTGCTCCATTCTTCTACTAAGTTTCCTAGCAACAATGTCTCCCAAGTTAATCATCTTTCCAATAGTGGCCATTGTATTGTTCGACAACATAGGTATTCCAACAAAGGACGAACACCTTCAATAACCACTCACATAACCAGATCAAATATCAACACACCGATGTTTTCACGTGATAAAACCCCTACGAGGAAACATCTACAGACCCAAACAACATGAAAACTTGGAGCAGTTTATTAATGCAAAGAAAAAAATTACAGAAAGATTTTAGAAGAGATTTTCTCACAGTCGGTCATCGACAAATGACCCTCCATGCTCTTTAAATATATATCATGGACCAATCGGGTGTTAAGTGTTGGAATATTGGTTGTTGTCATTGATGTCAACTCTAGTCATGGGTTTTGGACTGCAAGATTGATGAAGGTATTTGGACATGAAGGAAAATGCACATGAAGATACAACACCCATGGATGAGGAGAAATGAATTTTTGAAGATGACAAAGTGAATTGAAGAAGGAAGTACATGTAGGCCCTGAAGATAATTAAAGAACAAAATTACAAAATAAGAAAGTGTTAGGTTGGCCCTAATGTTAAAAGGAAGTGACATAAATGGTATAAATAAATATCATTATACATTCATTTGATACACAAGTCGAATTTCAGAGGAAATCAGAAGTAAAGAAGGCCGAATTTCAAGGGAGGATGAAGTATTTTGGTGATGTGTTCTAAGGTATGTTGTTTTCAGGTCATCTTACCATTTTCGCAATAAATTATTTTATAGAACGATTCAGATGCTGAAATTGCTATGGTATTGAGAAGACATATCAAGGTACCTGTGGTAAAAGTTTCAGCTCTTTATTCACTATAATTATGGAGATACACTCTGTGAAAGATAGGGTTTTTTACCAGTCCTAAAGCTAGTCAATAAACATGTGTTCCAGGTAAAACAATCATTACTTATTCATAGAGAATCCAAATGAAGTGGGACAAATTTAATTGGAAATAGTACGTACTTTAGTTTCTTTTGTGTGAGTTTCAGAATTGGATGTTAAATATTGAGCGCAGGGCATTCTGTACAAGTTAGGTCTTCTAAATAAACTAGAATTGAACAAAGTCTACCATTCTCTCTATAACTTCTTTTTGGGGAGGATTCAAGGAGTGAAACTTCGAGAATTTTTAGAGAATACATTGAGTAATATTATCT
>SNQJ01S0011651.1:50173-63193 GCA_010110895.2 Picea sitchensis
GCATGGTGGACCTCCATCTGTCCTATGGTGTTTCATCCAAGGGTAGCATGTATCCTCACTCTAATAATCCTTATCATGATTTTGTCTCTTCGTAGACATCTACTTCAGTGTCGATGCCCTTACAACCCTTTATGAATCAGTGTGGAGGAGGATTCTTTTATGTCGGACAGGGACAGGGTGTAAACCAGGATCCTTCCTGGTCTGCAATTTCTCAGAACCAATCTTTCCTCGGACCTTGGTCTCAAATGCCGAAATTCACTACTGCCACTAGTCCAGTCACTTCCATTTATACTAGAACACCATCACCAACCTATGCCAATCACGTTGGAGATTGGTCAACGACCTCTGCAAGTCAAGTTGAAGACCCGCAACCAGCCACTGCAAGTCATGCTGGGGGCACAAATATAGTCATTTCTAGTAACACTACACATGCATCACCAACCTCTTCTATTCATGTTGGGGATTCATCACCAACCTTTGCTAGTCATGTTGGAGATGGGTTGACAACCTCTGCAAGTCATGTTGATGACCCGCACCCAGTCGTTGCTATTCACGCTGGGGGAATCAATCTATTCACCTCGATTCATATCGATGTCACATCTCCAACCTATGTACATCATGTAGGAGATTATTCTCTCACCTCTTCTAGTCACTTTGAGAGAATTTCACCAGCCGTTGGGAATGACGCTAGGGGAATTGAGAAGCCTAGATGTCTCAGACGTAAGCCTAAATTCCTTTGCAGGACTTGCGAAGGAAGTCACCTTACCCATTTGTGTCATGTTACTGCTGGGATACCTGAAGCATGGGGCTCACCTAAGGGCCCTTCAGATTCTTAGGAATTTTTTTTTATCCACACCCTGCTTCTCCATTGATTGACACGACAATCATGCTAATGCAATCATCACCTGAGCTCACTCCCATTTTTAAGGGTGATGTGTCTCTGGTCCCTGTATCACACATCCTTTTCAACCAATGGTTGATATAGTGGTCATGCCGATGCAATATTCCACTGACACCTATTTGACTTTAGGGGATGATGCATCTCTTGACCTTGTTATCTTGCATCATGTTCAACCAACGATCATGTCGATGGAATCTTCGACCAACACCACCCCTATTTTTGAAGGTGATGTGTCTCTTGACCTTGTTTTCTCATGTCCTATTCAACCAATGGTTGAATAAGTGGTCGTGCCAATGCAATATTCAGTCAACCACACTCTTCTCTTGGATAGTGACAAGTCTATGGGAGTGATCGCACTGATGCAATTTTCGGTTGATCCCTCTCTTCTGGTTCTAGTTCTAGTCATATACCTCCTATATCATGTTGTTAACATTTCTGATATTGCTCCTTCTAAACATGAGACAGTTTTTCTCTCCCCGCATTCTCTCCATCCATGTCTTGAGGAGATTCCCTTCGATTGGGATGGTATTGTGGGGTATCCAATGCACCCTCCTATGTATTTTCCAATAACAGACATTATCCGATATGTCACGGAGATGATATCCTCCGCTATCACTTTTTCTTCCTCGACTTGGAGATATTTGGGTTTTCCCAAGATTATGTCAGCCATTCGTAAGATACTAACGTTCCAAAAAAGCCCAACATGGGAGACTTGGCATCCCCCTTGACTTTCCTCCTATAAACCTTTTAATGCGTCTAAGTTAAGCTCTTTTTCGACTCATTCAAAAAGAGAAAATATTGTCGAGTGATTTGTCCCTTTCACACTTGTTAAATTGAACTTGAAAGGTCGTGAGTCTTAGTTAATCTCTTTTTGGACTCGTTTTCAAAAATGAAAAGATTGTCGAGTGATTTGTCCCTTTCACACTCGATTAAATTGGATTTGAAAGGTCATGAGTCTTAGTTAATCTCTTTTATGACTCTTTATCAAAAAGTGAAAAGATCGTCGAGTGAACTTGTCTTTTTCACACTCGTAAATTGGTTTTGAAGAGACGTCTATTTTGCACAAGTTTACCCCTTTTTCACACCAAGTAGACTAAAAGACATAAAAAAGGACATTTTTTGGCATCAAGTTGTGATTGCATCTCATGCCCTTGCTTGCAGTATTGAGCCTATAGTCGATTCTCTCTTCGCGTTGTAAACCATTTGCCTCAACAATTTTTCATCCTCAACCAAGCAGAGCCTTGTTTATATCCTTCGCAATTTGACACACTATACCTAGGAGGGAACATTCCCCGAGTATCCATATCCCACATGCACTTCCCTGCATTGAGCATAGGTATGTTCCACTATTGGAACTAGTTTTTCTTACTTGCGACACTCGTTTCCTCCTCTGTATCATAGAATTCATTTGTCCATGAAGAAACAAAAAAATATGGGCGGGAACGGAGTATTATCTTATATCAAAAGAAGTCGTGTCGCCTTTGAACAAAGAACAAAATTATTTGAGTCCATTCATCATCATAATTTTGGGATTATCATGGCCTTAGGACACTGAGCTCGTTACAGAGTCTTCTCTACCGAATGGTTACTCTTCCAGTCCCTATAGAGAATTTCATTGATGCCTCCTGCATATTATGGTTTCATCATCAGGTCTATTCTGCCAGAGTCCTCCATATGTCTCATGCTCTTGTTCAAAGGAAGACTATCAACCTATGTCAGCCACTCCTCAGAACTCTTGACTTTGCATGTCATCCATAAACTCAGTTTGTCTCAGAATCACATGATACGGTAGTCCTATCATGCACCCTGGCCATACTTTCATCATTGGTAGGTAACCTTGAACCCAACAGTCGACATTTCATCATTGGTCGTTGACTAGGTGGTTTCCCTTGTGTTTGATGGAAGGACATCTATTCACACATTGGGATTCGTGCAGTGTCTTGGATTCCATTAGCCTTATTGGTGGTTTCCTCACCTTTGTAAAAAAAAAATTAGCATTGGCTACTATTTAGAGGGTATTTTTTGGGTACCACTTTTACTTGGCATGTGTGAAGAACACACAGGGTCATTGGTTCGTGAACTTGTTCTTTGTCTGATTTCCACCAAATCATGAAGCACATTATTTGTAGCTCGTGTTAACTGATGAGAGATGCCTTAATGCTCTCCTTTCAGCAGGTCTCTTTCCATTGACATCAGCCCATTTATTCTGGAAATGGGGCCTAGATTCTTATGAGTACCTTGAGGCTTGCAGTCATTAGTGGTAGGATCTCTCACCATCCACAGTTGGGAATACATCAATGTCTCCTAATCGATGGCTTCTTCAGGTGTTCGACACCGAATCCTCTATTCACACTTGTAAGAATGTACTCGGTGCCTTGATAACTACTTTCATTATCGATAGGTTGTCTCACATTTGTTAACGGTATACCTCAATGACCGATAATCAAATGATGTCTCATTGTGTTCGACCTCAACTCCTTTATTCACATGATGTAGACTTGCACCTTTGGCGGATTGTGTAGGAGACTTGAAGACATCACTATGTGGCCGCGACTTTCTTGAGTTGTTACTTCCCTTTTCATTGGACCAATACCTATATGACTTCAATGATCATCGGATATCATATTGTACTCCATGGTATACATATATCCTCACCTTGATTTTTTGAGACTGGTTCCACTGGGCCTTGTTCATGACTATGACAACTTTTGGCATGTAATCGCATTTGTATTTGCCTATTCATGGTCACAAACACTTGTTCAGTATTTTTTCCACATGGATCTGCAGTGTAATTTTGGCAGCCATGTATGCAAAGTCGGTACAGAATGTAATGAGAAATTGATTTTGTCCAACTGGTTCTCTACCACTCCACTTCTGGGTTATTTATAATGTATTTCGTCCATGGTAGATACTCCTCTAACCTCACACATTAGGGGGCATTTGTTAGAGAAAGATTTGTCTCACCCTAAGCAATCTTACAGAGAGGAGCTTACTCCATTTTCCTATGCAGACCCAGTTTCCCTGATTGATAAATCCAGAGAAAAACATATAATTTTTTCCACTTCTATGCATCTTTCACCCTATACAACAAGTGTATACGTAGGCTGCTCCACTACATCCCATGTACATTGGTATTTTTTCCTGAAAATCAAAATTAAATGTCGAGTTTCCATGTCACGATAGGACATCTCTGATCCTTGGCCTTCCACATACCAGAAACGTTCTGAATCATCCCTTCAGTTGCATTTTGAAGGCTATAAAGAAGCCAATTTTGAGCTATGGAAAATAAGAGAGAGAATTCAACTTTGAGAGCAAAGTTACTCTGGAGAAATTATTACTTCATTATTGAGTCTGCATCCCTTTGTCCTTTAAGTYTGAACACAGTGTTCAACCCCCAAGATMTTYCCTTATTGATGGAGAACCTCTTTGTCTCCCTTATATGAGATTGCYTTTGGTGGAGGATTGAAGTGGCGGAGGCCCAGTTGGAAGGAACTCGGTTTCTTGGTTCTGAACTGTGCTGACACARAAGTCTATAATGTTTTCACTTCTGCTGATCATTTATTAATAGAAATACTTCTTTCCCATCTAATTGATATCTTGCAAATATATGTGTTATGATCCGTGGGAATGTTTGTTTTGTATATTGATGGATTATGCTATATAATGTGCTAACCTGTTATATCATCACTAGATGCTTGCTTTGCTTGTTTGTTGGGAACTTGTTGCAGGTATAAATCTTTGGGTCAAATTTCTCAACGGTGGACATCATCAAACGTTTGGACGAGGTAAGCCTCTTTCTTACTTCTCTTGCACATTAGTTTATATAGCATATGTTGGAATTGAGTCGATTTATATAGTCATACCTATCTGTTGTGGTTCACCCTATCCATAGAGAGATTTTCCTCGTAACACATTTTTTCTTTTTCCTGTAATTAATCCCTTTCTCTTCATTTTTTTTCACTTATATAATGATATTTGGTTTTCTTAAAATTAGAGTCCCTTTAGTAAGGAAATTTAGCAGAAAAATGTCCTACTCTACCAAAATCAAAGCACTTGAAAGAGAGCTTACCTTTGTAATTTCCAGTTCCTTTCTTGAGCCTTTTGACAAAGTTTTCTTCCTCTGCATCTGATTCTTGTTTAGATGAGTCATATGTTTGGTTTCCTTTTGAGCTTGTCCCTTTTGATGCTTTTAATGATGGCTCATTATTTTATGGATTTCCCTACACAATTGTCATTTCATAGGCTGTAATTATTCCATTTAATTAATCCATTATTAGACTATCTAAATCCTTCATTTCTTCAATAGAAGATATATTGGGGTCAAATATTGATGGAAGTGTCCTGAGAACCTTTTCTACAACAAATTTTTCATCTATGGTTTCACCCAGTCCTTTGATAGTGTTAACAATCTCATCCACACGAAGAAGGTAGGCTACTATATCTTCATCTTCTCTCATCTTGAGATTTTCAAATCATCCCCTATGAGCATGTATTTTTTCCTTCTTGAATTTATCATTCCCTTCATATATATTATGAAACTTGTACCAAATTTCCTTTGTTGATCCATAATGCATGACTTTAGAAATTTATGATCTTGCTAATCCATCCATAAAATAATTTATGGCTTTGGAGTTATTTTCACTGAGCTTCTGAGCACCTACATCATAGATTTGACTTGCAGGGGTAGTGTAGCCATTTTTTACTGACTTCCAGACACCATATCCTAGTGACTGTAGATATACTCTCATTCTAATGCTCCAAAATGCATAATATGATCCATCAAAGAATGGAGAATTGATTTTGGAAGTTATTTCCTAGTTGTCCATGCATGTCATAGGGATATACCTTCCAGTGGTTAGACTATTTTTGAAGGAACCCACTCTGATATGAATTGTTGGAATATTTATCAATATTGAGAGGAGCGGGGTGAATCAGTGTTGCACAGTTTTAATATTCTTACAACTCTTTTTAAATTTCTTTGATCATCCCAAAATCATAATTAACAATGTAGAGAACCAACCATGTCAATAGAGTCACAATACACAGATATTTCAAGTGGAACCCCAAATGGAAGAAAACTACAAAATAAGTTTTTAATAAAATCTTGTAGGAACCAACCTATAGTTGCAATGCTTGCAGGAACCAACCTGCAGGAGACACCAAACTCCTCTCCTAAGAACTAAATTAGAAACAATGTTTGCAGGCACCAACCTGCAGGAGACACCAATCCCCTTAGCTAAGCACCAACTCAGTGACACTTGTAGGCACCAACCTACTAATGCAATGTTTGCGGGCACCAACCTGCAAAAGACACCAATCTCCTCCTTTTATCCACATTGCAATCCTGAAAATACTAATATTTATTATCTTGCTTCATAAGGTATTCTTGACCTATCCAACATGATTCATATTATATATCTTATTTACTTACAAATATTTCATATTTCCATTCTTACACTTTCATTTCTACAATATAAGATATTGTTGCTTTCTTCCATCGCACGGGACTCTCTCATGAGTCTCATAACCTTATATCTCTCAATACATGCATACACTATGTTCACGTTTGCACTTATATCAAAATGATCCCAACATCGTTATTTATACAAGCCCATACCAAAGGGTTTTCCCACAAAAAACAAATGCATAGGGTTGGCTCCAACTCTCTTTGCTTCTTTGATCTAGATTTTATAAGCAAAACGAAATGAATACAGATTATTATTAAAATATACTTAACATAGAATAACATATATACAGTAAAACTGGTTTCTATTCAATAAGGAAATAAGTTGAAACTGTAAAATGCAGTGGAAAACAATCTTGCTAGAATGGTGGCAGATTATCTCTAACAAGAGATGTGATGGTTGCGCTCATTCTCAAGAAGAGAATCGTTACAATGAGGCTCCAAAGTCATTTTTAACATAAGTAAATTCCAAAACCCTAACCCCAGAAGATGAAAAGCCAAAAGGTTTGCGGGCCCCGATGGGGGTAGTTGATACGTCAACTTCTCGGGGGCATAAATTTTGTATACGATGTCCTTTTGAGGTGGTCAATACACCGTTGGAAACGTCTAATTGAGAAGAACGATTTTCGACTGGCCTAGGCGTGTCTAAAGTATTGTATGAGGCCCCAAATCCCAAAAAACGTCGTTTATGGCCTCAAAACGGCCCCGAAAGTTTGGAACCTGAAAAACTACCGAAAAAAATGCCAAGATGGAAAACTGTTTTTCGAGCCCATGGAATAGGTGGGTAGCCACCAATATCCACTGGGATCAATCCTCAATCCTCCCTCCTTAGGAAGAAATGGTCTCCATTGCGTTGAGTTCCTGAGGGAGAGGGGGAAGCATTTGCTGAATCTGAATCTTGGTGAGTTGCTTTCCAGACTGGAGAAATTGTGTTTCTTAGCTTATTGAAGGTTGTCACGAACCTATGGCTGGAAGGGTTGGAACTTTTTAACCAGTTTGGTTACATGAGATGATTGTGTGCAGAAATAATCATTGTGATTTGTTGCAATCTTGTCGATCTGCTTCTATTGGATAGAAGGTGCTTGTACCGAGGTTGCAGTGGTTACAATGTCCTTTTGTGCACCTTTTGAATAGATTGTGAAGAAGATGAATTTTGTAGTATGAGATACTACCTTGTGTCATTGTTTATGTGGGACAATAGTTGGAATTACCTCTGGTATTCTGTAGAGATGACCCCCAAAAGTAACAATGACACTACGGGGTCAAGATTCATAAACAACATGGCGCTTCTACATATATGGCTGGCCCAAGAGAACATCACAAACATCCATTGGGGAAACATCACCTAATACCTCATCCTTGAAGGGATGGATGCCGTATGACAATCAACACTTTTGGATGAACTGAAGATCTCGTCCCTAGCAAAGCCACCCGATTTTGTATTGTTGCGGGTGTGGTGTTGTCGACAATCCTAACTGTTTGATGACCTATGTTGAGATGAGGTTATTCTAGCTTCCACTATCAACAATAAAATGTAGTAGGGTCCCCTTCACCCACATCTGTGAATGAAAAATATTCTCCCCCTAGTCATGATCTGTTGGTTCTTCTGGTTGAATTCCTGCGGTCGTGACAATAGCAGTGGGGTCTGTGTCGATGATCTGTCATCTATCATTATTTTTTGAATCAGATTCTGAATCAGGGTTCGACTGCTTGTCTTTGATCTCAACCACTAATGACTGTTTTGAGCAACATTCATCGGTGTTGTGCCAGGGGATTTTTTGGAAATCGCACCATTTTTTGGTGTCCTTCTTTGTCTTTTCGTGACCCTTATTTTCTTGTGTCTTGGACTGATTTTAGGGAGGTTGTTTGTTAGGTCCGTCTTTATCGTACTTTTTTTGTTTCGAATTTGCAGACCCAAAATCCCTCTTTTTTTGGTGAGCTTAAATTTCTGCTTGATTTTAACATCATATCAATAAGTAGAACTGAGTGATGAGATGTCAAGAAAATCCATTTCAGTTTGGATGTATCTGTGTAGAGTCCTGTGGTATTTAAGAACCAAATGTCGCTCGGGGTCTTTCATACCCATCTTGGTGTGAAAGGTATGGAAGGTATTGGTGAACTCCAGCATTGCTTGGCCCCTCTCTTGCCACAGTGTGTTCCATCTCATGTACTGGTCCTCATAGTTGCCAACAGGGTAATATTGTTCCTTTACCGCATCCACAAAAAATACCAAGTGGGATCGACCCCATATATTCCATAATCCTCTGTGGAAATTTTCTCCCAGTAACTTTCCCACCAATGTTTGACATGGGGGAGAGCCTTAAGGAGTGCGAAGGTGATCTTTTCCTTGTCAGAGAAATTATGAACAGAGAAATAACCTTCTAGCAGATTTAACCATTTTTCTAGGGCATCCCAATATATTTGTCCTTCAAATATGGGAATATCAAAATTAACTTGTACCTTGAAAGGAGAGGTTCCTCCAAAGTGACCTCTTTATGAAGACACGCTTGTTGTTATTGGCTGGCGTTGAAGGATGTGCAAAAAATTATCCATCATTTCGTCCCTCTGTCACGTGAGAGATTGCTCAAGAAAAATATTGATAGAATCGTTTGCTTTGTCATTTTTATTGAGGGTTTCTTAGGTGTGCGAGAGCCATTTTCCTCAAGAGAGATAAGCTCGAGACCCAACTTGCTATACTCAGACCTCATCAGGGACATGCACTGAAAAATAATCAAGAGAAGCCTGCTCTGATACCACTGATCTATATTTTATAAGTAGAACGAATTGAATACAGATTATTATTAAAATATTCTTAACACAGAATAACAAATATATAGTAAAATTGGTTTCTATTCAATAAGGAAATAAGCTAAAACTGTACAATGCAACAAAAAATCAAGCTTGCTAGAATGGTGGTGGCTTATCTCTGAGAAGCGATGTGATGGTTGCGCTCATTCGCAAGAATATCATCGCTAAAATGAGGCTCCAAAGGCATTTTTAACATAAGTAAAATCCATAACCCTAACCCCAGAAGATGAAAATCCAAAAGGTTTCTAGGCCCCATTGGGAGTAGTTGATATGTCAATTTCCCGGGGGCATAACTTTTGCATACGATATCTATTTGGGGTGCTCGATACACCATTGGAAAGTTCTAACCGAGAAGAATTATTTTTGACTAGCCCAGGCTAGTGTCTATAATAGACTCATGGGCCCCAAATCCCCAAAAACTTCATTTAGGGCCTCAAAACAGCCCCGAAAGTTTGGAACCTGAAACACTGTCGAAAACCTGCCAAGATGGAAAACAGTTTTTCAATCCCGTGGAATAGGTGGGTGGCCACTGATATCCACTAGGATCATTATTACTTAATATCAGGCTTCCAATATCCTTTTAAAATCCTCCATGAAAATCAATATTGGTTCCCTTTTGTTTGGCGTGATCTTGTTCAGTAGTTCTTAGTGCTCAGACACTATTGGATCGTCTCTTCGATTAGTCCTCAACCATTAATATAATCTCCTTCATATCGATACCATCAGGGTACCGAAACACTCAACACCACCTAAACGCACAACA
The DNA here is from genome assembly GCA_010110895.2 of Picea sitchensis. Lineage (NCBI taxonomy): Eukaryota > Viridiplantae > Streptophyta > Pinopsida > Pinales > Pinaceae > Picea > Picea sitchensis. The sequence continues at coordinate 60,110 of SNQJ01S0011651.1, forward strand.
ACTATTAGATATGTCCCTTATTAAGTCATGATCGTTGATCTATTCTCTCCTTGTCACCAAGCTAGCAATCAGCGACGACCTAGCTTCCTCCTTCATCGTCACAATAGAAAAATCACGGGAATACAATTTTGTTTTGATATCTCACAATCATTCACGGATTCCCTTGTTTTAGGAGTACCTCCACTTACAATCCACTATGACAATTGCTTCGCTAATGAACGACACATATCTATCTGGTGTGCCAAATCAATGTATAAGATAAAATTCTAAAGGTCTTCATGCCCAATTGGGTCCATGACATATCAACGATTGTCATTTAATTTGGACTATTATTTTATCAATGAATGTCGCTATCTATCAGATTCCTTCATCATTGGAGTATATTCACTACAGGTATCACAATCTACTCCAACTAGAGCCTCTCCAATGAATGGCTGAGATCTGCTCACTGTGCCATCTTAAATGGATGAGATTTGATACAATGGCCTAAAGGTCTCCACGTCCAACTGGGGCCCACTTTCATTTCACACAATCAAAATATTACATGCATCACCCTTTGGTACATGTTAGCTCCCACGCTAGCATCCTTATCACCCTAATAACCAAGTTGTCACAATACATCACCCTGACATCACTCTCGTTCCTTGAAACATATCATTACAGATCCAATGGTCGATGTATATCCTCCAATGGATCTACAGTCCCTTGAACTTCTCGTCGTTGAACTCCATTATTAACTATCACATCCCATTCCAATGGATCACACTCGGATCAACAATCCATGCGCTGTTGAGACCACTCTCCGATAGATCAATGGTTTTCGTTGCACCTAATCAATCTGTCAACTCAACATGGTGCCAACTTCCATGATTTTTAGTTCTCTATGCCTATGATAGAATAATGATTCTTCTTAACTCATAGTTTCTCGCATCAGAGTCCTTGTGCAACCTTACACTTGAACACTTCAATTATCTAATGGTCATCATGGTAACACATCCAATTGTTAATATTTACTCTGAGGTTGATATATGCATGACAATTAAGGTTCCAATCTTGTCTCCTTGAAATATATCTTACACAATCCAACGACTCTCGTCTGTCGAGATCATTCTCTAATGAATAAATGACTCTTATTGACTCAGAGCTTCTCCCATTGGAGTTCCATTACAACCTCACACTCCAACACTCTCATAACCTTTCCATCTGATCAATGGTCTAGATTCTCTCCTGCAACCACTCTAATAGTTCAACGGTTGTTTTTAACTCTAAGTATCCTTCATCCTTAGACTCCCTATTACCTTGCATGCTCTAACCAATAGTCTATATTTGTTTGTTATTCCAAATCAATGTTTGCAATGTCCAACTCAAGCACAATTTTTACTTCATGGTAATGGTCCAATTTAGAACTTATCCATTTTATATATTTTTCACTTATTTGATCTCCTTCCTCTCACCTTCATTCACAAGGTATACACAAAAAAGTCTATTTGGAGTTCATCAATGCATAGTTTTTTTGCGCATAGAGGCTCATCAACACTCGAGGACATTCTTCCTCTGTCTGGATGGTTTGATCCTTGAACCTATCATTTCCAAAGACTTATTAACACAATGCATGGTCTCCCCCTATTATTGACAACATTGAATATCCCCCTTCATATGATATCAATGACATTCTTTGAAATCAATGACAACACAATTTCAATAGTTTCTTCAAAAACACTAGTTTGATAGCACCATCCCAAGATTTTCCCTTCGAAGACATTAATGGAGTTGTACTTTCTCCACCTACTATAGACTGGATCCCATTCACATTGATTACAAAGATAACGAGAAGAGATTGAACATTTAAAATATAATCTCAAACCCTTAAGTCTTATTATTCAAAAAAGTTCAAATTGCAAAAAGAGATATGTGGAACCGAGTGTCTAGCTAGCTGAGATTTATAATGCGAAACAATAAAACTACCAGGTATGTGCATAATTAATTTAGAAGTTTTTTTATTTCATTTATATTTCTTTGATAAGTTTATTTTGGTTTTGTATGGTACATAAACTCAAGATAATACAATGTCACAAGCCTAGACCATAAGGGGAAAAATACCTGCAGTGAATGTACCTGCACCTGCAAAAAGCCGAGATGACCTTTTAATATCCGATACGAATTATTTCAATGAGATAGAACATTTCTAGACATGGGATGGAATATAGAAGATATTTAACAACCAATATTTCCCTCTAGAGGTTGACGACATAGCAATGTATTGAAACATTAGAAACAATGGGATATATTCCTTAATTGTGTGTTTGATGCTCTTTCCCTACAATGTTATCATGAGGTGGGTGTTCTTCTATTTGGATGTTGATACATCCACTGTAGTTAACGAGATGATACCTTCAATACAATATCTAAAACCAGATGACATCCACATCAAATACCACCTCCAAGAACCTGACATGGCCCTGAAAAAGTCATTCTAAAACAATTTGTAGAACACCACCCTAAATTTTATGAATTAGTGGAGGATTGGTGGGGTGAAGAAATGGAATTTACAAAAAAAGGAAATCGATTGGTTCTAATAAAGTATTTGAAGAAACCATATCAACTACTAGAATCCATGATATGCAGACTATACAATGAGAATACATGTACACACTTTCATATAGAGTGGAAACCAATGGCATATTTGTTGATTAAGGTTGGTCGTCATTGATGTCAACCCTTGAAGAAAGACCCATAGCACAAAGGTTTGGGTAATGGACCCAATATTGTTTAATTTGAATCTGACTCATTATTGTTTTTTCATTGTTGATAAGAAGTAAATATGGATGAACTCCAAAGTGGTCCCCTTATGGTGAAATCCCTCACGGGGAGACGCTTTGTGCAGTAAGAGAACCCATGCTTAATTGTGGAATAATGAGATGAAGGAAAGTGATTTTTTCAGAGAAAATATCCTAGATGGATAGTGTTTGTCATGTCATTTCTGGTGGTATGTGGAACGTCACATAATTCCTCACGGTTAGAGAGTTATGGCCATGAGAAGTTGGAGACCCCAGGTTTGGGTAATAGACCCAAGTTTGTTTTATG
>SNQJ01S0011651.1:79818-95625 GCA_010110895.2 Picea sitchensis
AAAAGAGAAAAGTTGGTGAAGAAAAACTGAATAGGAAAGAAGAAGAACAAAAGAAGGAGGAAATCGGGAGAAAAGAAGAAGAAGAAAGAAAGAAAAAAATTCGAAGAATTGGAAGAGACAAAAATGAAGAAGAAGAGGAACATGGATGAGGAGGGGAATAGTGGAGCAAGCCCTAACATTGTCAAAGGCATCACAATAGTAAACATACTCATCCATGCTTGTAATCCTATGAACTCAATTCCAAGAAATGTTTCATATGCATCTCAATTGTTAGAGTTTGGATATGTCGTGGTAGATGTAGGGGAATATTATTACAACAATACATCAAAGGGAATTGAGAAGAGATCAAATAAAATTAAGAGAGGTGAAGCCTCCCTTAGTAAAGGTTCTAAGACTGAGTAATTTAATGGAGATTGGGGCTATATCCTTAGGTTAATTCCATGGAAAACAATTCATATCTAATTTAATTTATAGGGACCAACTTAGTATTAATTTATGAATTGAGTGCCACATTGTACCTTTACAAACAAAAGGTGGTAGAACTGGAAGAACAAATAAAGTGCCAGAGGAAAAATTTAGAAGTTGAATTTAAGCAACGGGCCATTGGAGATGAACAATTTCATAAATAGGAATTGGAAGCTCTAAAGCAAGCACACTTAAAAGAAACAAAAAACTTGAAATAATTTCATGCATAGGAAATAGCAGGAATGGAGATAGAACTCCAAGAAATTTCCATATTTTCATAGAAACAAGAGAACATAATTTTAGTTCTTGAACAAGAGAATAAAAAAATGGAATCCATCATTAAATAAAGAATAAAGGAAATTATTATCTTGGAAATTGTGAAAAGAGAAGTTGGCAAAGCAAATAAAGACCTCAAAAAAAATACAAAAGGAATTTGTATGCACCTTGAATAACATCTAGAGACACTGAGATAATTTGATCAAGTTATCAAATTAGGTAGATGAACAAAAGAGTCAATACAAGAAATCTCAAGATTCTTTTGACAAGATTGTGGATTAGAAAAATTTGTATCTTGAACCACCTATTACCTTGCCTGAATATAGTGTGAAGAAAAAGATAATACACCAAGTGTTGTTTAACTCCTAGAGATCCACATTTGAAGATGTAGAAGAAACCCAGAAACTTGCTACCAAAGCTTGCAAAATACTTTGGAATCCTTCAGATGATATAATAGAAGAATATGGTATGGAAGTCATGGAAATGACGGATGAAGCAACACCAAGTGAATTAAGAATCAAAGAGGTAGAAGAAACCTGAGAACTCAAAAGACAAGAAATTGGTCATATCAAAGAGGTAGATAAATATACTTTGAATGAATACTTAATGAATCCAAACAAACTAATTACTTCTACAATAGATTTTCTCAAAATAATCCAGCAAGACATGAAAATAGAAGTAGATGCCAGGATATGTGATGGTGAGCTACAGGTTGAAAATTTGCAGTTGAACATAGTAGAAGAGGTCATGTGCAACTACGTATTATGGAAATAATACAAACATAATATGTCATCCATAAATGCCTCGTAATTTTTGTAAAATGTATCTTTCTCTATGGAATCTGAATTGTACACATAATAGGATAATATGAAATGATAAGGTGTATATGTCATCTAAAATGATGCAATTACATAATGTAAAAAGTCTCTCTCGTTTTATAAAATAGAGGTCTACCAAAGAAGAAGGGACTTTTTCCCATTGTGTAGTCATACGACACTATTATTTATGAATAGATACAGAGCATAAGGCATTTTGGAATCCATGAATGTTGCAAGAATGTGCAGGACTATTCTTCATGTAATTTTTCTTAATGATTTTTCTTAAATGATAATTGTATGAACTACTTATATGCCTTCCATGTCAAGTACTTTTTCATTTGCGATCCTTAATGAATGCAATGGTAATGTTACAGGTTTTAGTCTACAACTATTTGTGACTTAATTTGTATACCTATTGTTTTAGGATGCTATTAATTGCTATCAACTATTTCTATAATTGATAGAATTATTTCATATTTTTTTATCTTGTTAGATTCTCGCATGACCAGGATAGGATAGATTAGAATAACATTATAATAAAATAATTCAATTTAGTTATAGATAGTTTACTTAATTTTTAATTGGATTCTATGAGGACAATCAGTTCTCCAGTTTATGATTGAAAATTTTTAAGTAGCAACTTTGCCCACATACTAGTCAAAAGTTCCATCCCAAATGAGAGTAGATATAATTGGGACATGCCATTAGGAATTTTCCATTACTTTCTTGACATGACATTTGGACTCGTCAACAAAACTGGCATTAGAAGGATGTCTATCACGATGAATCATTAGTAAAACCTGTGAAACCGTACCCATTCTAATCCTCAATGAAACATTGCTCATCCCAATGAATCTCAAAATTCAAAACCTGAGAAAAAATTATACTCTCATCTTACCTTGATACCTATGCCCATTCAAACCTTTTGTTATCAGGATGCGCCTCATATTGATCCTGCAATATTTACGCCATGAATAGATTAATGATCTTCAACAATACTCTTTAATCCTTACTCATGGCATAAGGAAAAGGACTTGAATCTAAACAATCAAATTCCCTCTTCCCCAAAGACAAAGAAGTTATATTGGAAGGCCAACTAACTCCACCTCTCCAATAGGCATGGGTAGCCCAAGAATTGGATCTCCAAATTATGAACTTTCTAACATTTTATGAGGGATACCTAACCCTTCTAAGTTAAATTTTGAAGATTATATTTCTATCGGTGTTGTTCAACCAATCGGTCCACCCAACTCTCCACCAACTATTCCTAGAAATCCATTTGAGGGAGAATCCTCTAAGGAAGAAACCCTAGGTGATAAGCCAATAAGTCATAGAATCATGCTTGGAGTAAATGAGAATCAACCAAATAACCAACCATGGATGGACCAAGATGTTGTCACAATATTAGGGGCTACACATCCTTTACCTAAGAACCCTGCGAATTTTATTCCCAACTTCAATCCTAAAAAAATGGACTCAGCTGAAGATTATATAAAAACAATATGTTGGTTGTGAGGTTAATGAATGTTGAACATGAATATGTGGTATGCATACTCTTTCCCTATACATTAAAAGGTAAGGAATCAACCTGGTATTTCTCTTTGACATAAGGTTCCATCACGAACTGGAATTCTTTTGAGACTACCTTAGTTGAAAATTTTGGAGAAGACAAATCCCCAATAGTCCTAGTCTTATAATTGATTCTAAAGAAAAGGTCAAAGACTTTAACCATAGATTTCTATCATTGATAAATAAAATCCCTACCATTTCTAAGCCTGCAAATGTCTATCAATTGAATTCTACACTTAAATCTTACAAATGTCTATGGTTGTGTTTGTAAAGAGAGTTGAGAAATATACTTTATAATATACATTTAAAGAGGTTATAAAATTAGATAATAACATGTTCAAATTAAAAGGTAATCCTAGAGAAAATGTTGATAAAGAAAAATCTAGCAAGAAAAAACTATTGTTGACCAAGCCCTCCACTGAGAAAAAGGACCAAGATGCTATTGATATGGAGAGTCTACAAATAATTATAAATAAATTAGGAAATGAAATCGTTGACATGAAAATAAATCTTGGGTAAGGTACCTCAAATTCAAAGAAAAATTAAAATATCCTCCCAAGAAAAGAATCCCTCCTACAACCAAGACCTCTCCACCTACAGAAGGCATAAATGTGGAAGCATTTATCAATGTATTTAAAGCTTTGGCCTCTAATAATGTAACCCCCACAAATAGAAAGGATGAAGGAGAAGGGGAGGAGGAAACAAAACTAGAAGATAAATATGATGATATTTAAGAAACCTCGGGAAAAAGAGGTTAACTCTTTCTGGGATGTCTCTCTCAAACTAGATAGAGAAGATGAAGATGAAGATGTAGAAGAAATTCATATCTTTCATAATGCCTATGAAACAAGGATTAAATGAAAGGATTATACATCAGATACACCTTCCAACCCTGATATTTCCCAAAAGGCATCAATAACTCAGAAATCTACTTCCACTTCCAGTCAACCATTATCTACACCTATTTCAAATAACTTGGAATATGATTTTGTGGAAGACTTAAAAGGGACTAAAGATAACATTTCTTTTTTTTAGCTTATGAAGTTTCTTTATATACAAGATAATTTTATTAGCACCTTACCAGGATCATCCTCAAGCTTAATAAAATATATGAATGTGGGAGAATCAAGGAAAAAGGATAAACCTACCAAAGATGTAGATTTTGGAACAAAGACTATCAAAAAACAATATGTTGTGAATGCTTCTCTAATTGGAAAAGATAAAAATATACCACTCCTTTCCTATTGACCTTTGAAATATTTAATAGAAATGTTCACAACTATATGTTTGGTTCAAGTGCCTCTTCCAATTTAATTTTTGGATTATTCACTAATACCGAGAGGGGGGTGAATCAATATTAGGTACTTTTTACCACTTTTAATGACAACATGAAAGAATTCAAGATATCATCAATTTATCTCTTATGATTTCATTCAATATACCATACACATATTACAACAAATACATAGTACAAAATAATTTTATGTTGAAACTCAAATGGGAGAAAACCATGAAATGCTTTCTTATATCTCAGAAGACTACATTCATAGAAAGCACAAAATTCCAAAATTTTCCATCACCAACTTCCAAAATTCTCTAGCACCAACTGGAAGGAGGAATTAACCCCCTAAATTACAAGATCCAACCTAAAGGAAGATACAACTCCCTAAATTCTGTAGCTCCAACTAGAAGGAAGCTCCAAACCCCTAGTTTACATGCACCAACCTGAAGGAAGCTACAAATCCCTTTCCTTGACCCTTCCTTCCTCCCTTGAATATAAATAAGAGAATCAACCTGTTACTTCTGTTTTCACTGGTACTGATACCTAATCATCATCAAAACTTATACAAACAAACAAAACCTCATGCTAAGGTCTCCAAGAATATCCTCCAAATCAAGTGCTCAAAATCACCATGTTATGCATCAAACCATGTGTCAAGGAATCCAAGATGTGCCTTAAAGAATATACCATTCCTCAAAGCATATACCAAAAATGTTCCTTAAACATGTGACAAAATATAAAAGATGTACCTCAACCATGTTCCAACACCTCCAATATATGATTAAATCATATGCCAACACCTCCAAGATACAAGCCTCAAAATATATAGAATAACATACCTTTCAACTTGTAAACAACCTGGTGCATGAGATATCAGATATTCATACCTTCCTCATCTTCAACATAAAAAAGAATACCTTTCTCAAAACTTTCCTCAAACTTGCGGGATTGGATCGAGAAATAGGAGGCGCAATTCATGATGATACCAAGGAAAGCAATGAAGGCCTCGCAGGACACCCTATTCTTGACCCATGGGGGTCTGCTCAATTAGGTTTTTTTGAAACCCGTTCTCCAATCTACGGTTCCAAGCACTCCCTCCTTTGCACAACTCTGCTACTTCACTTTCACTAAGAAATCACATCCTTTCTTGGTGAATAAATGAGAGGTTCTTGATGTGTATTTATACCCTTCCAAGTAAATTATTTACTTTATCTTTGGGTTGACCTGTAAATTTTGCAACAACTTTTCTCCTTTAATTATTTTTTGGGTCGACTTGTAACTTCTTGTCCTTAGATCTGAGGCTTCTTCACTTGATTTTGGGGCTTCATATTTAAGAGGGAATAAATTCTCAACTGTAAGGAACCATGTGGAATTCCACATACTATTGGAAATGTTTGGATGAGGACTATCAATCCAAAGAGTTTTTGAATCCATTTTTAGTTTCTTCACACTCTTTTTCCTCAATCAACTTCAGGCTTCATGACCACACCCTCGAGACTTCTTAAACACTTAACCATAATTTCACGGATTCTTGTAGACTTCTTCAAAGMATATTCCCGTGAGGGCCATGCTTAAATATATTCCATAATGGGACCACTTTGGAGACTTTTTAAAATACACCAATCACTTCTAGAGGCTTTTGGACTTCTTATAGGGTTGACATCAATGACAACCAATTTTCCAACAATCTCCCCCTTTGGCATTGATGGAAACAATAATACTCCCCGCTGATAATTTACCCCCCTATCTCCATGCTTATGATATTTCCCTCCCCCTTTGAAATCAATGGAAAAGGGTAACTCCCCATGACGATCCCCCCCCCCAATCGTTTTTGCAAGATGTTTGYGTAAATCACTGTGGGGAAGAAACTACTCCCAGTTTCTGTCAAAGATACTCAAAGGTATCCCTTGGGAGAGGTTTGGTGAGGATATCTAAAATATGTTATGTTCTCCCAATGTACTCCAACTTGATATTATTTTYTGTGATTTTTTCCCGTGGAAAGTGGAAATTGATCGGAATATTCTTGGTCTTGGAATGCATCACTGGATTTTTGGAGATACTTATAACATTGGTATTGTCACAAAATATTGAAATAGGCTCATCATATTTTACTTGTATGTCTTGCAAGTTTTGCTTCCGATCCAAGAAAAAATTGGAGGCCACCCACCTATAACACTGGCTCAAAATAGTGGTTTCCGCTTTGGCAATGTTTCTACGGTTTTTCAGATCCTAAACTTCCAGGGTCATTTTGAGGCCCTAAATGACATCTTTTGGGATCGACAACGCCTAGCATGTAGCCCAAGGTATATTCTAGGTTGAACATAATATGTACTCCTCGGATAGACCTTTCTAATGAGGTATAGAGCACCCCAAACATAGATCGTATGAAAATGTTATACCCCCAGGAAGTTGACGTATCATCTACCCCCATCGGGGCCCGAAAACCTTTCGGAGTTTCATCTTACGGGGTCAGGGTTTGGATTTTATTTATGTTTAAAAGGCCTTTGGAGCCTCATTGTAAACATCATATTCTTGCGAATGAGTGTATCCATCACATCTCTTCTTAGAGACAAGCTTCCACCATTCTAGTGAGTTCATTCACTCTCTATTTTTACAGTTTCTATACATTTCTCTCATTAATAGAAATTGTGTATTACTGTATCTATGTGTTTCTTGCACTATCTCTTTATATTTCCTTATTATATATCCCTCTTCATTTCATTCTCAAAATAATTTGAATCAATCATATCAGAGTAGGATTCTCCTTTTCATTTCTTAGTGAATGTACCCAACGAGTTTAGGGTACAAAGAGTTGGGTCTCGATCTAGTTTCTCTTGAGGAAAACCACTCTCTCCATCCCAACCAGCCTCCCATGGAGGAAGAAAAAAGATACACGGGAGAATAATATTCTATAAATCTGTTTCTCAAGGAATACCTCACGTGATAGGGGGATGAAACAGTGGATAATTTTTCCCAAATCCTTCGACAACTTTCGAAAACAGCAGATGCATCTTCATCAAGCAGCCACTTTAGAGGCACCACCCATTTAAAGGTACAAGTTAATTTTTATATTCTCTTGTTTGAAGGTCATATATATGCACATGCTTTGGAAAAGTGGCTAAATATGCTAGAAGGTTATTTCTCTGGCCACAATTTTTCCGATAGAGAAAATATCACCTTTTCCTTTCTTAAGGTTGTCCCCCATGTCAAATATTGGTGGGAAACTTACTAGGAGGAAAATTCCATAGAGGATTCTGGAATATTTGGGTTCGAGCCCACTTGGGATTTTTTTTATGGATGCGGTCAAGGAACAATATTACCTTGTTGGAAACTATGATGATCAGTACATTAGATGGAACACATTGCCTCAAGAGTGGGTCCAAGCATTAATGGAGTTCACAAATACCTTCTATACCTTGCAKACCAAGATGGGTATCAAAGAATCCAAGCGACATCTAGTTATGAAATAAAATGAGGCTCTAAACAGGTAGATCCAAACCAAAATGGAGTTTATGTACATCTCATAAAATGGATTTGCTTATCAATATGTTGTCAAAATCAAGCAGAAATTTAAGCAGCAGAACAAGCAATAATTTGGGTCTGCAAATACTCAACAACCAAAGTATGGTAAAGGTAACCCTAACTCACAGAAAAATCAACCTGAAGAAAACCAGTCCAATCCACATGAAAACAAGGGTAATGGAAATATGAAGGACACTGGGAAGTGGTGCGACTTCCAAAAATTCCCTTGGCACAACACTGATGAATGTCGCTCAAAATAGTCATTGGTGGTCGAGATCAAAGAAACAAAGTCGAGCCTCGAATTGGACTCTGATTTAGAAAATAATAAAAGGAAACAAATCATTGATGCAAAACCCACTGCTACTGTTGCGACCATAATAATTCAATCGAAAGAAACAGAGGATCCTAAGGAGGGGGAGCACCTCTTCCATTCATAGATGTGGGTGAAGGGGACCCCACTGCATTTTATTGTTGATAGCGGAAGGCATAAGAACCTAATATTAGGAGAGGTCATAAAGAATTTGGATTTGATGAAAACACCACATTCACAACCATACAACATCTGGTGGCTTCGCTAGGGTTGAGATCTTCATGTCAGCCAAAAATTTCTTTTGTCCTACAAAATCAAGCCCTTCAAGGATGAGGTATTATGTGATGTTTCCCCACTGGAATTATATGATGTTTTTTTAGGCTATCCATATATGTGGAAGAGTCATGTTGTTTACAGGTCTCAACCTCGTAGCATCATTGTTACTCTGGGGGGTCATCTCTACAGGATACCAGAGGTAGTTTTGACTATTGTCCCAACAAAACAATTCAGCAAAGTAATCTCTCATACTGAAAAGTTTAGCCTCTTCACAATCTGGGAAGAAGGTTAACAGAAGGACATTGCAACCACTATATCCTCGACCCAATACCTTTATATCCATCATAATCATATTGCAGAAGAGCATAAAAATATTGTAGTGTCACCTATGATGGTGCCTCCATAGTGCCCAATCCAACAAATTTACAAAAGAGCCCTTCATACTCCTCATATCACATATTCATCGACATATTACTCTGAAACTCGGGAAGGTCATGCAATTATATTAGTTGAATGGATCCAACCCCTCCAACAATAGGTTCATAACCACTTTTAATAAGCTGAGCAGGACACCAAGGTTCAAATTCAACAAAAGATTCCCCATCTTCCATGGGAACTTGACGCAATGGGTACCATTTCTTCCTAATGGAGGAAGAATTATCCAAGTGGAAATTGATGTCCACCCATATATTCCACTGGCTCAAAATAGGGGTTTCCAGTTTGGCATTTTTTCTACGGTTTTTCGGGCCCTGAACTTCCGAGGTCATTTTGAGGCCCTAAATGATGTTTTTTGAGCTCAGCAACACCTAGAATATTGCCATAGGTAGATGTTAGGATGAATAGAATATGTACTCCTTGGCTAGAAATTTTTGACAAGGTATAGAACACCCCAAACAAAGATCGTATGCAAAAGTTATTCCCTGGGGAAGTTGATGTATCAACTACCCCCATTGGGGCTCGCAAACCTTTTGGTGTTTCATCTTGAGGGGTTAAAGTTTTTTATTTTATTTATGTTTAAAAGGCCTTTGGAGCCTCATTCTAAAAATAATATTCTTTTGAATGAGCGTAGCCATCACATCTCTTCTTAGATATAAGCTGCCACTATTCTAGCGAGTTCATTCACTTTGTATTTTTATAGTTTCTATACATTTCTCTCATTAATAGAAATTGTGTATTATTGTATATATGTGTTTCTTGCAATATCTTTGTATATTTCCTTATTATATCTTCGCCTTCATTTTGTTCTCAAAATAATCCAGATCAGTTTCATACACAGGACCTGAGTACAACATGCTATTGTTGCAATATATTTTTCTTCTATTATAGACAAGGATACTGAGGACTGCTTCTTACTTAACCAAGACACTAAAAAATCACCCAAGTAGAAGGTTGTTCCAATAGTAATTATTCTATCATCAATTCTTCCTACCCATTATGCATCTTTGTAGGAAACCATAGTCAACTCATTCTCTTTCAGATACCACAATCCAAATTTTGTTGTTCCTTTGAGATATTTGAAGATCCTCTTTACTTCCATAACATGAGTTTCCTTCGGTGATGCTTGAAATCTTGCAATCTGTCCAACTACTTGCATCACATATAGCCTTGATTCTATCACATAGAGTAGGATGCCAATCATTGATCTATAGAGTCTCTAATCTTCTTCCTCGAATTCATCATCTTTGCTCAACTTGCAACCGGTCACCATAGGAATACTTACGGGTCTGAAATATTCCATTTCGAACTTATTCAACATTTATTTGATGTACTTGGTTTGGGAAATGAAAATACCTTCATCTAGATGAGATATATAGACTCCCAAAAAGAAAGCCAACTCACCAAGTAGGGACATTTCAAACTCATTCTACATGTCTTTATCAAACTTCTTACTCAACCTATCATCATCACTTACAAAGATGATGGAATCCACACACACTTTAATGATAAGTATGTTTTCCTGATCCACTTTTATGTAGAGATTTCTATCTTCATTTCCCTTTCTGAATCCTTGTTGTTGTAAGTACTTTTTGAGCCTTGAATACTAGGCTCTGGGGGCTTACCTGAGTCCATACAAATATTTCTTCAATCTGTAAATATAATATTCTCCCTATGATGGTAAAAACCCTTTTGGTTGTTTGATGTAGACTTCTTCTTCTAATTATCCATTTATAAATGTTTCTTTTACATCCATCTGATAAACTATGATTCTTTTGAAACATGCATAAGCCAAGATCATTTTGATTTCTTCCATTCTGGCAACAGGAGAAAACTTTTCTTCAAAATCTAATCCTTTAACCTGAGCATATCCTTTTCATACTAGTCTTTCCTTGTTTCTGGTCACTTTTCCATCTTCATTTAATTTGTTTATGAACACCTATTTTGTACCAATCACATTTTTATCCTTATCTCTTGGAACTGGTTCCCATCTCTCATTCTTTTCTATTTTATTTAGTCCTTCTTCCATGGCCTTGATCTAATGTTCATCATTGTTGTCTTTCTCAAAGTTTATTGGTTCAACTATGGACAATAATGCTATATGTATTTGTTCTAGTGTATGCTCTTGTTTTCTTCCTCTAGTTTCTATTCCTACATTTTTATCTCCAATAATTTGTTCTGGTGGATGATTCTTCTGAACTTGATGGTTAAGTGTTTTAGCAGATGTTTGGAAATCTTGTTGATTGTATTTTGTTTATTCTTGTTCTACCTATGGTTGCTTCTCTTCTGGTTATTCTACTTCTTCCTCTACGTATTTTTCCTTTACTTCTTCTTCTACTTCCTTCCTTTTTGAATTATTGTTTTCTTCTCTGGTCTTCAACACATTTGTTTCATTAATATTTACATTGATGTTTTCCACTATTTTTTTGAGCCTTAGGTTGTAGAATTTGTATGCTTTACTTTTTATTGAGTATCCAACCAATATTCCTTTATCAACTTGAGAGTCAAATTTTCCAATCTTATTATCTTCTCTTTTCATGTAACATTTGCTTCCAAAAAATATAAAGTTCTTGACATTTTCCGATCTTCCCTTCCATAGTTCATATGGAGTCTTGTTATTGTTACTTATAAGAATTCCTTTCTTCAATATATGAACAACTGTATGTACTACTTGTACCCAAAAGATATATGTTGGCCCTTGTTTATGTAAGGAAGCGAAGATTAATTAAGAAAGGTGAAGTACAAACTGTGCGGGAAGGTACATAAACCAAGGAAGGGTCGAAGTTGTTAAAGAAGTATAAAACAAGGAGCGAAGTAAAGGAAAAGCTAGTTGTTGGAAGAGAAGATCAAGGAAGATAAAGCATCAAACAAGAGGGATCGTGGACAACAACAAGTAGAAGAAGACACCAACGGATTCTTTGGAGCACCTCGCAAAAAAGAAGGAGGAACAAGATGGTGAAGCCCTTAAAATGTGGGTCAAGTGGGCCTAGGGTTTTGGACCTAGGGTTTTGGAAATAGGGTTTTGACACCTAGACTTTGGTCATGTAATGTATAAATAAAGGTCTAGAATACCTGGGAGGGGGTTCATTCATACTACTATTGTCGTTGTTCATTATTGATTATTTTTGTTGAGAGAAATATTGAGTCTGTATTCTAGATCTTCAACTGGGTGCGAAGATCAAACCTGTAGCTGGGTGCGCAGGGATGGAAGAGAAAGAGAGAAGATTTGCAACTAAGTGCACAGATAGAACTGTATGTTTTCATCTAATATATCAAGAAACACAGTTTTGTGGACGTAGCCCTAGGGAGAGGGTGAACCAAGTATATCTTATTGTATTTGGGGTTGATGTTGTGTTATTTTTCATCTGATATATTGTTACTGTATTGTTGTGTTAGATCAGAGATATAACTTCGCGAAGTAAACTTAAGAGTGGTAAAGAATATCTAGATTGTTTTGCATTGTGTTTTGGAATCACTTTGTATTTCCTCTGATTGTAGACACATGTTTCCTACAACCCCCTATTACTACTTCGGGTGAGACTACATCTTCTTCGCAGGTGTTGTTGAAAGGGTCATTAGTTAGGGTTTGTTGGTGCATTGTTAGAGTTGAACCCTGGGTCTGCCCCTATCCCAACAAATGGTTTCGTTGTCGAGACCAGGATCTTCTTGAGGGAATGTCAAGGTGGTTTCCATCAAAGACAAAGATTCATAAGTGGATAGAAGAACAATAGAAGGAATTCACCGAAGCTTAGAACAAGAATCCTAGCATTAGTACAGAAGACTAGTTGGGAAGGTACATATTTACCAACATACACGAGATTTTATTTGGAGGAGTTCATAAGGAGCTGTACAAGTAGTTAGCCAAATTAGAAGACACTCAGTTTGATCTCAGATCTAGACCACCTATGGTTTGGACATAAATGTTGATCAAGAAAGTCGAGAGAGTCGATAACATTGTGTGTAGAGCAGTGGATATATGGTTTGATAACACTATCGGAGGGTACATTACTGAGTTTTATATTGATAGATTGGAATCATATAGTCAAGCAGAGAGGTATTTCTTGAAGGGACCCATAGGAAAGTTCCTACACTTTTTAAAGATGAAGATTAAGATGTTATTGCATGAGAAGAATATCCTGAAGATACAACGAAGCTAATGTTCAAGAATTCAGACAACGACAATAACACAGAATTTGGACACACACACAGTGGGAGATCGTTCAGAGAGGTTTCTCTTGTGAACCTGTTTAAGAAGAATTACAACCATGATGGATTCTACAGTGGAGAAGAAGAAGATCTAATAGATGAAGACTATTCAGAGTCCACAAGAACAGGGAAGTAGGATATGAAGAACTTCGCCGAGAAGAACCAGAAACTTCAGGAACTGCACCTACTATCGAAGTAAGTACTATTACTCCTATTGTTTTAGCAACATTAAGTAACCAGAGTAACCAGAGTAGTTAGAGCAATAAAATTATTGTTACAATCAATTTAGTACATGTTCAGTCGAGAAACCAAAGAAGATCTATGGCAGATGAAATGAGGTTACCTATTTTTAGAGGAGATGGATCTGAAGATTCGAACCAACATTGGTTCCTATGCAAAGTTGTATGGAGCATTAAGAAAGTTACCGATGAAGTTATCAAGAGATCTCATTTTAGTACTACCTTGAGGGATCGTGCAGTGAGATGGTATATGAAGTTTGCTTCAGGACATGGACAACCTAGACCGTTGAGTGACATTAATAATGTGTTGAGTGCAGAATTCAAGAAGCCTAAGTCAGAGTCACAATGTATTATAGAGTTGAAGGAGATCAAGTAGAAGGTAACTGAACCTGTGTGGGAATTTGATCAGAGGTTTAAAACCTTGACAGGCCATTTAAGTTTTCAGATTCCATATGAATAGAATAAAGAATGGTTCATCGTTTCCCTCCTGCCACATTTCAGAGTTACTCTGATGCAATAGAAGGTCACTTCGTAGGCTGAATCTCTAGAGATTACCAAGAAACTAGAAGAAACCTCTGTAGGATAATCCAGTCCAGGTATGAGTCAGATCTTGAATCAGTTAACTAGTTTATTCTTACAGGTGGAAGATATGAAGAAAGATAAAGGAAAAGAGAAAAGAGAAGATATATGGTGTATCATATGTAAATCAGAAGGCCATGACAAAGAGAATTCTCCCCTATTTCATGAATACTTGGCTTGTGGAGCACCTAATCATTTGAAGCAGGCTATTGTACCCTGGTGCGAGGTATGTAGAACTAGACACGACCATGGTGAATATTATTACATGCAAAAATATATGTCCAGACACCTAACAATATTTACTGCACATTCTATAAATATGTGGGGAATAATGAGAAGGATTGTAGGGCTTACGATCTCATGCATGAAATATCAAGGGATACATATAGAATTCAAGGAGAAGCTCAACAAGAAGGAAATAATGTGCAATTCAACTCCCCAGGAAGAGGAAATTTCAACCCTCGCAGTGGATTCATAGGAAGAGGATGAGGAGGAGGTATGGGTCTAGCTAGAGGTCAGATCATTTTCTATAACTGTGCACAACCTTGAAATTTGGAAAGGTATTGTTAGAACCCTTGTAGTACTTGCAACTAATGTAATTCATTTGATCATGTCATCGAAGAGTGTCCATTGTTGTTATCTAAACTTCAGGAGAGATGAGGAGGAAACCAACAAGTCCAATTAATATCAGCAGAACCACGCGGTGAGGACCCCGGAGTCGTTGTTATTACTAGAGGAGGCATTGTTACAGGATAATATAGGGAGACTCCAGGAAAGACTAAACTAGGATCAGGGATCAAAAGAGCTGTAGAGAAGGCACGGTTGGTTGATCCAAGGAGAGAGAGGCACACTTTTGAAGAAGCAAGAAAATAATTTGTAGGAGAAAAGGCTTCTTCTTCTAGGGCACAACCAGAATTCATGGAAAGTGAAATTCCACCAGCATTTGATTAGTCTTCTCTATCTAAACAAGGAAAAGAGGTAAGAAATTTCATGGAATTCTTATATACGTGTATCAATTTTATTAAAGATGAAAAAAATGTGCAGGAGCTACAACACCTAGTAAGACAATGTGAAATTGGAAGAATAGAATCTATGCTAAGTAGATCTGTGAATCAAGTATCAAGGAAAAGAAGGACAAACAAGGAATTGCACCTTAGTGCTCAAATTGAATACTACGAAGTGGACTATGTGGTCCTCGACTTGGGATCAGAGGTAAATGTTATGACAAAGCAGACTTGGGCACTGATGGGAAAACCTAGATTGATTTACTCTCCTATCAGGCTCAGGATGGCTAATTAGTAGGCGGTGAGCCCCTTTGGAAGACTAGAGCATGTCCCTATAGACATCGACAGGGTAAGGATGTTTACATACTTCGAGGTGATTGATATTGTTGATGATATTTGTCCTTATCCTGCATTGTTCGGAATTGATTGGGCTTTCAACAATTTGAATGTTGTTGACCTAAAGAAGATAAGAATGAAATTTGAGGGTAATGGACTTAAGGTCATTGCACCTCTCAACCTTGATGAAGGTCGCAGATAGACAAAACCTATTAGAGAAGAAGACCACGCTTAAGAGATAGAAAACATCTACAAACTGACAAAAAGACAACATGATTATATTAATCCCATAGCAGATGGAAATATAAGTTGGATAAGTGAAAGTGCATGTTCATCAGATTCAGAGGAAGAATTGGAAAACTGGCAGAACAGAATGCATGAAGTCTCTACACGATGATGTGCCAGACTGACCAGAGAAGTTCGCTAGATTGGCACAGAAGTAAGTAATCTTCGGACAATTGATGGCCTTAATCATTTAGAGACATTTCTA
>SNQJ01S0011651.1:106678-125994 GCA_010110895.2 Picea sitchensis
AGTTAGCCTACTTGGAAAGGTAGTCAACTACCACCATGATGACTGATTTGTTTTCAGTAGTCAAGAGGCCTACTATAAAATCCATATAAATTCCAATCCATATAGTGGCTAGTATCATTGGTGGTTGCAATTCCTCTGGAGTCTTCACCATATCCCTCTTGTTTCACAATAGGAAACACAAATTTGGATGTCTTTTTTCATGTCTTCCTAAAATAAAGATCACTTAATGTGTGCATAGGTTTTGTGAAATCAAAAATTACCAACAAGCATATATGAATGTAGCTCCTCTAACACCCTTTGTTTTAAATGGAGGATTGGGGTCCACCTAAATCCCATGCATGAGTTGAACCATCCCAACATTTGTGAACCATTCATGGAAAGCTTCAACAAAATTATTGAGTATAGGTAAGAATATAGTAAAGAGGGATCCTTCATCCTTATATTTAGAATTAAAAGTATTGGTGACCACATTCTCTTTTCCTTTCTTATAATTGATATCATAATCATACCCAAGCATCTTAGTGACCCACTTGTGCTACTCAAGGTATGATAACCTTTGTTCTAAAAAAGACTTCAAACTATGATGATCTGTCTTGATTTGGAAGTGTTATTGAATGAGATATGGGTTCCAAGTATCAATAACATGAAGGATAGACATAATATCTTTCTCATAGGTGGACTTTCCCAAATTTATATCTCACAAATTTTCACTAGAGAATTCCAATGGGCTCCTTTTTTGCATTAGTACGAATCTAAGGCCTTGGCCTAAAGCATCACATTCCAAGAGAAAACTATTAGTGAAATTTGGCATGGATAAGATTGGGATAGTACACATGGATTCCTTTAAGGTATAAAAGGCCTACTTAGTTAACTCATTCCATACAAAGGAATTCTTTTTAAGGAAGGAATTCAAGGNATCACATTCCAAGAGAAAACTATTAGTGAAATTTGGCATGGATAAGATTGGGATAGTACACATGGATTCCTTTAAGGTATAAAAGGCCTACTTAGTTAACTCATTCCATACAAAGGAATTCTTTTTAAGGAAGGAATTCAAGGGGGCTACAATTTGTCCATAATTTTTTACAAATTTATGTTAGTAACCCATGAGCCCTAAGAAACCCCATAATCTTTTCAAAGTCTCAGGGTGTGGATAATACTACATAGCCACAATTTTCTTGGGATCCACTCACATCCCATCCTCACTAACAATGTGACCCAATTATTTGACCTATGAACCACCAAAAGAACATTTGGAACATCTTAGGAATAACTGGTTGTCCCTAATGTGTTACAAGGATTTATCAACATGCTCCACATGTTCTACCCATGTTTTTATATAGATCAAGATATCACCAAAGAATACAAGAACAAAAAAACACAATAAGGGTAAAAAAGTCTTACTCATGAGGCTTTGAAAGGTGGATGGGGCATCACAAAGGGAAAAGGGCATCACCAAAAAATCATAATGGTCTTCATGGGTGTGGAAGGATGTATCTGGAATGCCCACCTCCTTCATCCTTATTTGGTGGTATCCCAAGTGCCATTCGATTTTAGTGAAAAACTTTGCATTGTGAAGCTCATCCAAGATATCATTAATAACTGGGATGGGAAATTAGTCTTTAATAGTCAACTTATAGAGAGCACACAAATCTAAACATATTCACCAATTTCCTTATTTCTTCAATACCATGATCAATGGTGATGAATAAGGGCTAGTGCTAGAACAAGTAACACCTGCTTCCAATAGTTCCTAGATAATCTTTTTTATTTCATTCATTTTGGCAAAAGGGTTTTAGTAAGGATGCACATTGGGTGGTGGAGTTCCTATAATTAATGGAATACCATGATCATGCTCACCTCTTAAAGGGGGTATGCTAGGTGGTGCATCAAACACATCTTGATTCTTACTCAAGTTCAACTATAAATGAGGGTGGATCTCTTGTGGTGGGATGTCCACAACATGGATGGCATTGAATTAGACAAGAATTCCATAGTGTCCTTTCTTAAATATATTTTCCATGCAATGCGAGTAGATATTTTTTTAGAAGATGGACTTCTTTCCCTTAAGTGTATATTGTTGACCATATTTATTAAAGATCGTGTAAAATTTATAAAGTTTCATGCAATCTAGGCCCAATGTTCCTATCTGGGCCCAATATTCATAACCATTATACTCAGTACCACATCACAACCACTCATTTCAATAATGAACATGTTGTATTCGAGAAAATATTTTGGGCCTAGTTGAAGTTTCACCTTCTCACACTTGCCACCACATGGCATCATGATTCCATTAGCTATCATAACTTGAAAAACATGCAATTCATGGAAATAATATTGGGTTTCCTTGTCCACTTGTATATGTATACAATTGTGGGTATTTCCATTGACAATTAAAACAATCACCTTTATGTTCTTGATGTAGCCAATAAACTTTTAGGTTTGAGAAGTAGACATGATGGATAAAGAATGGAAGGAAATTAAGGTTCCTCTTGAGGTGGCTTTGGAATGGGGTAATTTGGAGGGGGCATTGTTGTGTCCTCTAGTTCCATATAAAGAGAGCCATCCTATGAAATATCCTTAGGATATTCGGGTTGGGACACATCCATTTGAAATATTTTTTTTTCTTTGCTTTTATTCCCTTTGCAAAACTTGTCATCATAATTATAGCAAACGTTAGAGGCATTGGTGCTCAACCATTTCTTCCTGAGATAAATTCTAGACCCTCAATGGTTGATATGGAGGGGAAGTGGGATTAGACACCATATGAGGAGGAGGGAAAGGATTAAAGGAGAATATTTTGGTTTATACATTGATGACCACATGTGCTTCAAGGGAGCACTAAGGGGCTTCCAACCAAGTAGTTAGGTGTTGCATTAGGACTTGTGTGTGAACTCAACCTTGAGAACACTTATGAAGCATTCTTTAAAAGATATTCAGTCAAACCCTCGGTCATTGTTAGTTTCCCAAAAGATAATATAAAGTCTTGTACTATGTCTGTTTGGAATAACTTGGTTAGTCTTCCCAAATAATGAGTGTCTAGATTTCAAAATGAACATAGATGGATTTCATGAACTACACTCCAAGTAATATAACCCCCATAGGATTTATTATCCCATTTCCACCACCATCAATGTTTTGGATCCAAGTATAACACCCTCACTCTGAGTTTCATCATGTCACTAGTAATTCCATGGATGAAGAATTTGTGTTCCATTTGGGTAACCCACCCAGTAGTATCTAATGTATCAAAGTTATTCATATCAACTTTGGGAAAGTTGTGCCACATATTATTATCATGAAAGGGATTTTGATAGTGATGCAACCCATCTCTTAAGGTCTCATGTTTCCATTCTCATTAGGGAAGATGCTCGAAAAGATTTTTGAGAGTGATTGATATGAAATCTAGTCTTCCATTGATCACTTTCACCAAGTTTTCCAATGATGTGATCTTACCATCCATGAGTGTGGACCTAGTTTAAGGAATGGGTCTATGTGTCACCAAAAGTGTTACTAGAGAGGTTTATCAATGCAATCACTATCTCATAAGGATTCCTTTGAGATAGGCCACCCACAATGGTCTAGTCACACCCATAAAAAAGGTTACTAGAGAGTGGCACCACTACAATTAGAATGGTGCAAGTAATCTTTTGAGATAGGTCCCCCATAATTTATTTTTTCTTGATTCCTTCGATAGGAGTATTACTCTTGGTTGAGTATTCAATGTGTTGATGTAATCCCCAAATTATTGATAGTCCACTTTATGTAGGAATTTCATGGCCTATGTTGCAAAGGCTAGGGTTTGCAAGGCTCTCAGATATAGGTGTAGGTTTCCAACAGTAGTACTTGGCCTAATTTATTATAGCACAAACTAAGGAGGATATGACATACCCTTAGTTGTACTACCCACTTCCTAGGTACTAGAGAGATATATCCTCGAGTGTTGATCTCGGAGTACTATAACAACAAGACAACTGGTAAGGTTATGTAAGGCTAGTTTTAGGTGCACCTAGAGGGATTCATATATAATACCCAACAATATGTGGAAGACAAGTTTGTATATAGGTGTTATCTAATGCAATACTACTTGAAGGGGTACCAACTAGGGTTAGATGGGAATTTTCTACATGTATGCTTCCCCAACCATAGGTTTACCCATTGAAGGATATATCTTTATATTATTTAAAGATGCTAGAACAAGATTTTATACTAAAAAAACATTCTAAAAATATGGGTGTGTGTTGGCTCAGGAAATATCTTTGATACCCCTTGTAATGTGCATAACCAACAATATTAGCATAATTATATTAACAAAATGTATAGAAATTAATTGTACAAAAAAAAATACAAGTGCAAATAAGATTAAGCATGCATAATTATAACCCTTTGTATTAAATATCTCCAAAGAGTGATCAAATTTCATAGGCCTATTTAATGGACAACCTCATATGGGTCACATATGAGTAGAGCTCCAATTACAATAAAAACACTTGGAAAAACATTCCATAACATTCTAGCTCTATAAATAGATTCTTAATAGAAAAAACCCTAACTACTTGTGGTCCCATAATTAGTGGTTACAAATGACCTAGTGGGCCTTATTTAATCAAGAGGACCCTTTTTACATTAAGTAACTACCCACTAACTAAAATGGGCCTCATACCTTGATTAACTAACTACTAAGTACCGAAAGTAAGGAAGTTAGGGTAGGAACCTAACAATCAGTAAGGGATGTTAATAGGTTGAAATGACCTCCTATTATGCATTGATCTCCAACTAGAGTCTCCCCTATGGATATGAGGAAGACAATGAAGGATCCCTTATGGAGTGTGTTAAGTGGCCCATACACATAATTAGTAATGAAGTTGTGTTCCTTGGAGACTATTTTTTTGAAATGACATGTGATATTGTAGTCTCTCAAAGTCGGGTATGTCATGATGATACTAGCAAAGTCCCACAACATGGCCATTCCTCTAGAGTGTCCCTATGTATTGATGGCTAGGGAGATCCAACCTTTCCAAGTTTTTAAAGCTATTTCTTGCATAGCTCTTTCTCACATTTCATCTCTTGTAGTAGTATGATATCTACATGATATATACTCATTGAATCTTATGTGGATTCACATTCTCTGTACGTGTACTCGTCAATGTACAGAGGGATTTTATAGTTTGTATGATGTGATGCATTGGATTTCAAGGATGGATTCTCCATTTTCCTTCATTCAATATCAACATCCTCTTGTATCGTTGAGGGTTAAGTTTTGCCAAGTTCCACCTCATTTCTCTCTATGGGAGTCGACTTGAGTTCCATATTTGACCCCCACTTTTTGAATCTCTAGGTTATTTCTTGGATCTACCTAGAGAGGTGCAAAGTTATTTTTTCTTTATTTGGCACTTAGGTAGAGTTATGAGGCCAAATTTTATTAGGTTTTTGTTTTCTCTAGAGTTTTTGAAACCCTTCTTCGTCGATTTTTAAGGGTTTATCTTTGGATATGGTTACATTAAGGGGGTCATGTCTGAAGAGGTGCCTATGTTCATGACATTTCATGCATTTGAAGGGAATGTGTTCATAGTCTAACGTCTAGATCCACTTGTTATTTTGGTGGATAATGTGGATAGAGTTAGGAAGAACATCATAAATATTCATATAGACATAGATCTAGGTGTATGAAGTGTAATTACTTGCCTTGGTGATCTTTGTTGTTTTGACATATGCTCCTACTATGTTGCCTATGTGCACCATTGTCTCTTAGTCCTGAAGCTCTTGATACAAAGAGTACATATGGACCTAGACCAAGACATGGATGAAGTCTTCTTTTATTGGGCTAAAACTTTCTATCTAGTAGTTGAAATGCCGGCTAATCAAGTTATAGAAGGACATGTCATTTTCATACACTCTCTCTAACTATCCTTAGTGCTAGTGAACATTGTTGTGAAGAAGCCTATGGTACCAAGCTTGAGTTCCACAACTCCTTTGGGATTTTATCCATTGTTTATCCAATATATAAGGGCTCTCTTAAACGGCTAAATTCCCATAAATTTTCCTATCATAGCATGGTCACACGCATATTTTATGTAATTACCAATTCTCGGAGGTGGCTACATAGCAAGGGCATTTGGAGGTTTTCATTAGGCATCCTCCCTTCTTCAAGGCTATGGCAACGATTTGTCTACATTGGGTTGTAGTTAGGGAATTTCGGGGTTGTTGGACACTCCCCTAAAACAACATCTTGAAAGGAAGGTGGCACCATGGAAGGCCTACCACCTTCCATGGGAACCAATCACCTTCCATGGAACCAATGATACTTTACCTAGTTAGATTTCAATTATAACAATCAATATAAAACCCTAGCAACCACAAAGGTTCCATGTTAAACTTCGACTCTAGCAATCAATATCAAACCCTAGCAACCACAAAGGTGCTATGTTAACCAACTCTAAGTCCTAGAAGAACGTTATTCCAATAAAACCTTAATCATAATTTAGAAGTGTGATTGTAAATTTTTAAAAAGAGTTTAGTCACTTAGTTTCTAATATGAATGTTGCTTTTCAACATCACACTTTTATAATTATTGAATTTGATGAATTTTTTATTTCATTTTATTGAAAAAAAATAACCATTAAGTGAAATAAAATAGCTTTAAGAAATTCATGAATCTATTAAATTGTTGATATACATTCATAGTTGATCATGAAATGGAGTTGGATAGTGAACACATTTTGTTTTACAAATTTAGTTGAGAGATTTATAGGTAGTAGTGAATGCTTGTTATATCGATTTAATGACTTATCCTCCACATGCCTCAGTATTCAATAAAGATTTAATGACCTATAATTCATATGCCCTATAATTCATATACTTTATAATTATGCCGAAAGGCGTATACCTATTGACAATGGGCACAATTAATGATCTTTTAACCTTATTTAGCCTTAAACCCTAATCTGATGGCTATGCATTGAAGATGTTGGCATATTCTTAGTCGTCATCCAAAATCACCTATCTGCACGTTTCATTTTCACCATGGATTTTCTGAACTGTCCGTGCGTTTCAGTTTCAGTTGTCCTCTCTATGGCCCCCGCGTTTCAGCTGTCCGCCAATTCTCTACCTCCCCCGCGTTTCATATTATCCTAAAAACGTGTATTAAGTGTTGGAGCTTCTTGAATTGCAAACGTGTATCCACAGCGTATATCCTTAGCGATCAAGTGTTGGAGCTTCTTGAATTGCAAACGAAGAAGATCAGTTGGAGCTTCTTAAATTGCAAACGAAGAAGAGCACGCAGAGGCTACTGACTCTCGATATCTGCGAAACTTTAGGGTTGTCATTGTTTGATGACTCATTTTATGGCTTGGTGTATCCATTGCCTTTCATATAGGCAGCCCGTCATTCTAACCGCAAAGAACTCAATGGATGAGTTATGTCAAACCCTAATTTGGTATATTAAAATTTGTTGTATTACTGGATGGATGAGTTATGTCAAGCCCTAATTTGAATTTAGGGTTATACAAATTTGTTGACTGTTAATAACATCATTGCCGTCCGTATTGGCCTATCTTATCGGCCAGTGGTTTGTAAGCTGCGGATTTAGAAATCTCTGGATGCAAATAATTTAATATGTACCCTATCCCTAGACTGTTTTCGAACGTCGAATCCTTAACAGTACATTTGTTAAGGGTCATTACCAAAAACTAAAATTTGGTTCATGGATATCACAATTTTGTTTCATTTTGGTTTGGCAGAGATTAAAGTAATAAAACAGTACATTTGTTAAGGGTCATTACCAAAAACTAAAATTTGGTTCATGGATATCACAATTTTGTTTCATTTTGGTTTGGCAGAGATTAAAGTAATAACCTATATCGATTGCCATAATAACAAACGTCTTGGTATATGTGCACACAAAACTCTAATTAGGGTGCACACAAAATCCTAATTAGGGTTTATTCTAGGGTTTGTAGATTTATTATGCTTTTAGGTGTTCATCAGCCACATAATTGTGGCTGTGCTAGTTTATATGACTGAGCATTCAATACTGTATAGTAAGCTGAATATTGACAGCTTCATTTATATGTTACTCAGGTCATTAGATCTTTATTAAATACTCATGTGGAGGCATGTGGAATATAGATCATTAGATCTAAATTGTTACTACAAATAGATTACATATAATCTACATATTTTATAATCTACATAACTGAACATTCAATACTGCATAACAAACTAAAGTGTTCAATGGAATTAAATATAACAAACTAAACGGCTCAATGGAGTTGAATAGTGAACACATGTTTAACTCAAATTGCAAGGACAAGGCCAGGCATACTCTTGTGCTTCGATCTCCCAATGTTGCTCTGCCACATAGGCGACTGCGAGGACGCCTTCTTCTTACGTACAAGTAACGAAGAAGACGGCGTTGAAGGCGCTTTGAATTCCGTAACTACGAGGGAGGTGTTCAAGTACTCTCGCAGCTGAGTGACTATGCTGCCTGCATTGTCCACTGTCCAGACATGAACCCAATATAAGGCTTCGTCCCCGCGACCTTCGGCCACTACGAGGTTATGGCCGAGCGCAGTGATGGAATGAGGGGCGAACGTGAAGAAAGAATGATCAATGTGGCCGGTGAGTATTCGCATGAGATATTGACAGGACGGGGGCCCGTGGAACCACCACTCCAAATCGGCTTTCACCATCTTCCCCACCGTCTCTGCATCTCCCGCCGCCAGCGCCACGTAGAGTCCTCGCACCAGTGCTGAGATCTTCTTCTGCTCCTCCGCCTCCACTAAGGCGGCGCCGGCTGCTGCCTCCTGCTCCCACTGCCACTGGATCAAGCTGCTCATACCTCTAGATTTAGCAATAATGTATCTAGATAATCCTTGCAACAATGAGAATAATGATGCGAATGACTGAGGAATCGCAATTGGTAACCGTGTTGTAATGGTATTTATTTATAGCGGAAGAGGAATGAGATGGAGAAGGAAGATTCACCAAATGAATTAGAGCGTATGCGCAAGTGGAGTCGGTGATCAAATAATTTGGTGAATGAGTGGTCTCCAACTGGTGTGTTTGTCTCTTCTAACTACAATGCAGTCGAAGACTGCCTGAAACTGCAAAACATTTAATCTAATGGAGGAAGGAAGATTCAACGAATGAATTGAGTGCGCAAGTGGGCTGTTGTTTTTGTCTCTCATCGGTCAGTCAGCCTGGCAGAACTTCAACAGCAAAATATTTGACAATCTTTCTTCTTACTTTTTTGCAGTTCTGACATGGACAAGGACGATATATCATTATTCATTGTGTCCCCAAAATCATTTGGGGATTTAAAGGAATGACCTCCAACTAATAGGGTTTCAGAGTTTTTGGACTGTACGAGATATCATTGTTCATTGTGTTTTCAAAAATCATTTTGAGTTGAAGGAATGGCCTCCAATTGTTTTAGATGATTAAATTTAGCAAATGGATTAATTTTTCATAATTTAAAAAATATATATATTTACTAATTTATAAAAAATGTATAGAAATTATTTTAAATCCTTATAAATTTGAACTAAACTCAGGTTTTTACATTTTAATATAAATTTCCATCGCCAAACTTGTTTCAGAGTTTTTCTAATTACAGACAAACCCAATACAGCCTAGCCTGGCAGAATTCAAACACTAAAATATCTTTCTACTGTTTTTTTGAGTTTTTGCTGACATGAACAATCGAAAACCCAGCCCAACCCAGCCTAGCCTGGCAGAATTCAAACACTAAAATATCTTTCTACTGTTTTCGGAGTTTTTGCTCACATGAACAATCGAAACTTTCTGTTTTTATTTCACCGTGATTACTAAACATAGAAACTTTCAGTTTTTCATTTCACTGTAACTACTAGACAGAGAGAGCATGCCAAGATAAACTAGACTCACGGCAGTGTAGGAGCATGCCAAGATAAGCCAGACTCGCAGCAGTGTTGGCGAGCTTTATGTACCAATTCCTGCATCCTTCTGTATAATATAGCTGCTGTGTATTCATCATTGAATGTAGTTAATGTCATATATGTTAGTGCATGTAATTAATGCCATATAGTTTAGTTTAATGAGTAATACTAGATTTTGTTTTTTACATAGAAACAGAAATTTGTATTAGGAAGTTGTGCCGACTCTAACAGCAATTATATATAAAATATTTCAAAACTTGTTCCAAAATTGAGCATGATTCTAATATATTTATCATGATCTGTAAAGCTTTATCTGTACAGCCAGTTTAAGTATTTGTGCAAGTAATTTGTTTTACAAATTTATGAAAAAATCTAACAATTCTAAAAAACATATAGAACCATTTAGAGAGGCGCACTATCTTAAGCTTCTTGCCCCTAAGCTGAATGAGCATCCACTGTTTCATCTTCCATGAAATCTACCAGCGATCCTGGAACTATGGTTGTTGGATCTACCAGCGATCCTGGAACTATGGTTGTTGGGGGCTAAAGGGAGCAAATCCATTATTCAAATATGTGACAACATGTTTCATGTAACTTTCCTTATCAAATCTTATTGGGTTCTATTTTCCATTATAGGGAAGCCACAAATGAGACCAATCAATTGCAAAATACCCATTCAGCATGGCAGACCAATCTCTACTTAACAACAATCCATATGTTTCAGGAATGTCCACCACAATTAGGTCTATGGTTTAATGAACCTATGGATTGGAAGCTAATCTTACTAAGACATTTCTCAATTCTCCCATGACCTTAACACTTGATCTATTTAACTGTATGATTTCAATATAAGATTTTCATTTAATTTTTCACATACTTTGTATGAAATTATTGTTGAAAAATTGGTTGCCATTGATGTCCACCCTAGAAGAATTCCATATGCCTCTAAAAGTGATGGGTGTATTTCAAGAAGTTTTCAAAGTGGTCCCCTTATGGCGTAGCTTTAAGCATGGCCCTCATGAGAAGATGCTTTGAAGAAGTCTATAAGAAGCCCTGAAAATATGCTTAAGTGGTTAAGAAGCCCCGAATGTGTGATCATGAAGCCCGAATTTGATTGAGGAAAAAGAGGGTGAAGGACATTGCAAATCAATGTAAAACCTCTTTGGATTGATAGCCCTCGTCAAGTCATTTCCAACGGTAGGTGGCATGCCACGTGGTTCCTCACGGTTGAGAAGTTATGCCTTCTTAAAGATGAAGCCCTGAAAGCAAGTGAAGAAGCCCTGGATCTAAGGACAAAAAGTTACAAGTCAACCCCAAAATTAATTAAAGGAAAAAAATTGTTGCAAATAAGAAGTTACACGTCGCCCCAAAGATGAAGTAAATAAGTTACATTGAAGGGTATAAATACACATCAAGAACCTCTCATTTATTCACCAAGCAAGGATGTGATTTTTTAGCGAAAGTGAAGTAGTGGGGTTGTGCGAAGGAGGGAGTGCTCAGAGCTGCAGATTCGAGAAGTGTTTTCAAAAAAACCTATTTGAATAGACCCTCGTGGATCAAGCATAGGGTTTTCGTTGAGGCCCCCATTGGTTTTCCTAGTATCGTCATGCAAGGACCTGCCTATTGCTCGGTCTAGTCTCGCGAGGTTGAGGAAAGTTTTGAGGAAGGTATTCTTCTTGATACTGAAGATGAGGAAGGTATGAATATCTGATATTGCATGCACCAGGTTGTTCACATGTTGAAAGGTATGGTATTCTATATATTTTGAGGCTTGCATCTTGGAGGTGTTGGCATATGCTTGAGGCATATCTTGGAGGTGTTGGCACATGGTTGAGGTACTTCTTGGATATTTTGGAACATGTTTAAGGAACATTTTTGGTATATGCTTTGAGGCATGATATATTCTTTGAGGCACATATTTGATGCCTTGGCACATAGTTTGATGCAACATATCATGGTGATTTTGAGCACATGATTTGGACGATATTCTTGGAGATCTTAGCATGAGTTTGTTTGTATCAGTTTTGATGATTATTATGTATCATTACTAGGGACAACAACAATAACAAGTTGATTCTCTTATTTATATTCAAGGGAGGAAGGAAGGGGTAAGGAAATGGAGTTGTAGCTTCCTTCAGGTTGGTGCCTATAAACTAGGGGGTTGGAGCCTCCTTCTAGTTGGAGCTGGAGAATCTAGGGAGTTGTAACTTCCTTCAGGTTGGAGCCTGTAAATCAGGGTTTGGTGCCTCCTTCCAGTTGGTGCTGGAGAATTTTGGAAGTTGGTGCTTCCTATGAATGTAATCTTCTAAGATATAAGAAACATTTTGTGGTTTTCTCCCAATTGAGTTTCCACATAAAATTATTGCGTACTGTGTATTTGTGGTTATATGTTTATGGTTTCTTGAATGCAATCATAAGTGATAAATTGTTGATATCTTAAATTCTTGAATATTGTGATTAAAAGTGGTAAAAAGTGTCTAATATTGATTCACAATATTGTGATTAAAAGTGGTAAAAATTAACTAATACTGAGTCACCCCCTCTTAGTATATTAGAATATCCAACAATTGGAATCAGAGCAATTCCTTCAAAAATATTCAATCATTGGAAGGTGGTAGATCATATAGAGTGCATTGAACACCACTATTTGATGGTCATAATTATGCCTCTCGAGAAGAAGGATGAAAACATTTGTGCAAGAACAAGGATTAGATGTATGGAAAGAAGTAGTGATGATACATGGCACCGCCCACTCCCCCAACAAATAGAAATGGAAAGAAGCTTAATGAAAACAATTCAAATGATAAAAATGTTATTCCTCGAAAGTGGCCTCGCTAGTTCAATATATGTCAAGTTTATGCACTATGACTCTGAAAGGATATTTTCGCATAAACTTAAAAAATGTTTATGAAGGAGATGCCAAAGCCAAAGGGGCCAATCTTCAATCATATAGAGATCAATTTGAACTGAAAATGAAGGAAGATGAAGATATCGGTAAATCCTATTTTCACAAGGAAGTTGATGAAATAGTGAACACCATTAAAGGCTTAGGAGAATAAATTTAAGAACCAATGATTATTAAAATGTACTAAGGTCTCTTCCATTGATATTTGATCCTAAGGTTTCATCCCTAGAAGAAAGAGTAGAAGTTCACGCTGGAGCATACCCAGCTACATGTATACTTACAACTTATGAACATAATAGGATAATCAATCAAAGAAGGAAGCAAATTTCAAAGCATCCAAGAAGAAAAAGAAAGAATAAGAAAAGCTCAAAGTCAAACTGTAGTTGTAGCGATGATTCAAAATGCGATGAAGAAATGGCCAACTCTGTAGAAGGGAAGTTGAAGAGGAACCGGAAAAGTACAGCAAAAGTTTCCTTAAATTTCTTTAATTGTGGTAAAATTGGCCATTTTACTGCTAAATATACTTATGTTAATAATTTAGAAATGATGAAGAAGTTCCCAAGAAAGAAACAAAATATCAAAGAAAACAAAAGGGAAATAAAATAAAAGTCTCTACTAAAGAGAGGATAGCTCCTCATCTAATAAAGATGATGGTGGTGATAGTGACTCCTAAAGACTACTCTTTATGGCATTGCAAACTCAACAAAGTGATATAGAATATTGTGAAGAAAGAAGGTGAAGTAGATATTGAAGCAAAACTAATCACCCTAAATGAGAGCTAAAAGATAAAGGAAGAAAACAAGTCACTCAAGGAATAATTGATCAAGTTAAATGAGGGTTATCAAAATCATAACAAAAACTATGAAGAAGTCAAACATATTATTATAAATCTATAGGTTCATCTGGAAAAAGCCAAAGGGATTGAAGAAACACTAAAAATCAGTTGGAAGAAAAGGAGAAAGTGAAGGAGAGATTGGAAGAAGAAATAATCTCACTAAAGAAGGAACTTCAAAAGAAGGACATGCAACATAACAACACCAAAATATTGTATGATATCATCAACATCATTCAAAGACCATACTATGACAAGTCCAAGCTAGGATAAAACCAAATGCTGATTGAGAATGATTCGAGCTACGATTCCATCCGGATTATCTTAATGTAAAACAAAGATATTACAATAAATACACATAAAAATTGTCGAAAATAGAGAGATTACAACAATACATGATTTTAATGAAAGAATTGTACAGAGACTATAAACTACAGAATGAAAGACTCGATAGAAATGTGGCAACTTATCTCATGCGAGAAGAGATGACGACCATGCTCATCTTCACCGTATGATGCTTTTCATAATGAGGGCTCAAGGCATTTCTATGATAAACATGAATGCCACAAAACCCTAGAACTAAAAACCCAACTCCCCACGATGAAACGTCAAGGTGAGCCCCGTTGGGGTGTTAGTACACAACGACCCCAGGTCGTGAACTTTTCATACTCATTCTATTTTAGGCTTATTGATAGCTCATTGAAAGGTATTTTCAAGAACTACAAAATATGTCATAAAAAATGACTTTGTCTGTTACAGCTTGATCAGTAACAAGCCAAGAAAATTGTTTTAGAGCCCCGTATCGGTTCTCAAGTACATAAATATGTACCAACATGAAAACTTCCATAATAAACCAATTGGAATAGGTTGGTCTACTACCAATATCCACTCTTGATTGGGATTCAAGGTAGACCTGTAAGTGAAGAAACCACAATTATAAAGAATTGTCCCCATTACAAATATTAGAAACACAGAACCGAAAACTATCAAGATGAGCCATTGGAATTTGGAACAGGTGGCCACCACACCGATAAATCCTCCTTAATAAGAAATATTCTCCATTGCGTTGAGTGCCTATAGAAGAGGGGAAAGCATTTTCTTAATATGAATCTTCAGAGTTGCGTTCTTGTTGGAGAAGTTGTATGTTGTCATTCATGGAAGGTTGTCACAAACTTGTTGATGTCGGGGTTCAATATATTCCACCAACCTGTTGACTCTGGGCTTGATGGGGCATTGTGTAAGCACCATTGTAGGTGAATGAAAAATATATTTTTTTTCCGCACCGCTTTTTGTTGATGAAGGTGGAGGTTGCAAGCATAGTGGTCATGGGCATCCTCCTGAATAGAATGAAGAGGATGAATTTGCAGAGATGAAATATGACCTGCTAAACTATTTCAGGAACAATAGTTGAAATCCACCTTGATATCCATAAGAGTTGAACTCCCAGAGTAATAATGACACTATGGGATCTAGGACTCAACAACATGACGCTTCCACATATATTGTAACTAATTTTGATTATAAATTATAATTATTTATTAGTGAAATAACCTTAATCCATCATATTATTATTAATTATTGTTACTCTTATGATTATGATTAATTTAAGTATAATTAACTCTTTAATCAATATGGTTAATGATCGATTTAATTATTAATTAGCTAATTAATAAAGTATTAAATAAGAATTGGATAATAAAATATAATGTTTAATTGAGTTACGTATCCCACAAGGGATAACGTATTCAATACATTGATAATATATTTAATGAATGGATATGGTAATTAAATGAGGGATAAGCAATTCAATGGAATAGGAAAGCATATGGATGGAGCAATAAGAGGGGAAAGGAGTGGGAGGAGGCATTCTACGGGAGATTGTTTTCTTGCTATGGGAAGAGAGACAAGAGGGGCTGAGAGATATGCTCGCATTGAGGGCACTACGATCGGTTGTGAGCTATTTGTTCAAAGTGCATCGAAGTTTCTACTGTTTGCTGCAGAGGGCCGTGACATAGATATCCCTGAGCTAGGTCGTTTTCCTTAGTTGGCTGGTGGTGGACAAGAGGTTTTAGCAATTATTTTCTGTTTGAACGTGACCTGACAGGACTGGATCGTAGTGGTAGCAACAGAAGGCCGACACAACTGAAATTAGTTACTCTATGTTAAGGTACTCAATTCGGAATTTATGCATTACTATTGATACCGTTTTAATTTTACTTGCATAACTCTTCTTTTATGAATATGGTATAAATTATGATCCTCAACCCCTAGTGTTAGTAAATCCCACTTTAACCTCGCGACATAAACATGAATATTTTAAGAAAATAAAATAAAAGATATATAAAACTAATAAAAAAAAAGTTCAATATTATGCTGTAAACATCTAACCAACGCTACATATGTTCAACTCGTTCCGTCTATAACATCGGTACCGTAGAAAACCACGCTTCCACTCAAGGGATGATTGTCTTCTTCCAAATAATGTCTTGCATAAAATATCACCAGACATTGAAAGGCAATCAACGATGAATACAAAACCCAGACAACCGCCAGAAAATAATCGAAGGTAATCAATAACATAACAACATTAAAATGTTCCCGATTTAATAACATCCATATTATTATCCCAAACTATTTAGTACAGATTCAGGAACAACATATTTCTAGTTTCGAAGCTAACAGAGTAACTCATTACAGCCCAAAAACATAGAAATGAAACCAAACGATTCGAAACAAATACGAAGAAAAAAAAAAGAGGTAGAGAACCTTGAAAGGATTCGAAACAAAGATCAGCGACAGCAGTAAGAAATCCTTTCAATCAAAGATCAGAGATAGCAGTAAGAACCAACAGAGAGACGATACCTGAAAGAATTCAAACAAAATAGAGTTCGTTGATCGCGTGCAGAAAATCTCCCAAAAATCGAAGTCACCTTAATAAATATTGAAGCACCTTGATAGGTTGTGTGAGGCCGAAAGCCCACAAAATGACATTAGTTTTAAATTGTATATTCTACTGTCAAGTCCATCGGAATTTTTACTACTCGTGTTTAGCTCTAAATACAGACTATGATAAATATTAAAAGATATGGAACCCTGGAAATATATAGCAAAGAAACAAACAATACAACAAAGAGTTGTAACAGAAAGAATACCCTGATTCTCTAAAAATGCAGCCAGATTAGCTTGTCGATGCATTGCAATCTTGCAAAATGCATGCATCTGAGCCGCAAATTCTTGAATTACCCATGCAGTTGTTGCACCACCAACTCCTACTTTAGAAGCAAGGAATGGACAAGTCCTCACAACTCTGGCAAGTCGCATTGTATCGTTTACCTGATAAGTATATTTCTTTCAAAGGATACAAAGCTTGCAACACTTGACGGCCAGCTGACTGGAGAATTTGTTGCCTATCACTCTGGAATATTGTCTCCAAGAATGGTTGGGACTTTATTCTACCTGAGTCTAGCCCAGCTTCTGCTGAATCTTCACCCACTTTCATCCTGTACAAAGAATAGTATCCAGACAAAAGTTTAAGATCCCTAAAACCAACAACAAACCTAAGCCAGAATTCATGTCGACACACCAAGCCCCAAGCTATGAGTTCAGCTATATTTTCATTCCAATTCAAGTCACGAATAAATACTCAAATCCCCAAACCCTTGCAATTTTGGATAGCTTTTTGGCCTTTCTGGATGACTTTTTTGGATCCTTTTACTAAAAAGGGTAACTTGGAGAGCACCCCATTCAACCAGGAATGCTATGAGGGTAATAGTAAATGGATAGACTATGATGACAAAAAAATTGGAAATGGCTGGAGGGGACCTCCCAAGTCATGGAGAGGATGTTAGTCCCTAATAAGAATGAAGTTAACTTTGAGACCTGAGCTTTGCCAGCTCAAAATTTCACCAAACTAATAAATAAACAAATAACAAAAAAAACAAAAAAAAACCTCAACGCCAAAGGCAAGACCATACCCTAGTGCAGCAGACCAGAGCCTCTGTCACATAGGGAACTCTGCTTACAATGACAAAATCTGACGGACATTCCAAATCAAAATGCATCCCAACACGGATCCTGAACAGAAAATGAACTGTTCCAATCCAGAAACAAATACGAAACTCATCTGGACATTACCTGCAGTGTTCCACAAGCCAAGGTTTACTGTATTCCCGTCAACAACCACATTTGCACTGAAATTGTCAAAGACAGTCGACACGTAGTCCGTTGGAAACGTGTTGCTTGTGTAGGAGATGAGCATGCATGTCTTCCCCACGGCCCCATCCCCCATAGTCACACACTTGATAAACCTGGAGGTGCTCATGTCATCAAAGCCTCTATCTCCCAAACTTGTTCAGCCCACCTCCAAGAACTTAACACCAGATAGCCCAGCATCGGGCTCACTTA
The DNA here is from genome assembly GCA_010110895.2 of Picea sitchensis. Taxonomy (NCBI): domain Eukaryota; kingdom Viridiplantae; phylum Streptophyta; class Pinopsida; order Pinales; family Pinaceae; genus Picea; species Picea sitchensis. The sequence goes on from SNQJ01S0011651.1 coordinate 124,740, forward strand.
AAGGAGAAGGGATAAAAACGATTGATCTGAGAGAGATTCGAACATTCGCGGGGAAACCCCTTTGCAAGAACGCTCATTCAACAAACTGCAACCTTTGAGGCGACGCACACAGGCTGCGCAGATATGTATAAAGACGACACAGGCGGAGAGAAAATGAGAAGCGACAGAAGTATGAGAAAACCAACATTAATGGCTCAGGTAGTATATGCAACGCTCATTCACCAACTCAGCTGGGTGACGGAATAAATAACGAAGGGATAAATAACCTCGCGGGGATAAATAAGGGGCAGGGATAAATAAGGAAACACCTGGGCAGGCTGAACCTCGTTCTCCCCATTAAAGTTCTGGATAAGCTACCCAAGCGCCACATCTCGAATCTCATGGAGGAGAAGCTCGCGAGAGGGGCCTGCGCGTTTTATTCGCCATGGCGGCCATGATCCCTCACGCCTCCCTGCACAGGAGACCACAACAAATGAGGAGGCAAAATGGTGAGTTTAGGGTTTAAAGGTGTGGCGGATATTTTATTCCGGCAAATGCAAGCGAGGGACACGTGGGCTACATGTGAGCCCACGCTGCCGACTTAGCCCGCGCGGCCAGTTCAAATTTTGTTGAACGATTTTTTTGCCATTATTTGGGTAGCGTTTACATTTTGTTTGATTTTATATTATTTGTTATTTGTTGAACATTTGTTATTTGTTATTACCAGATTGAACATTTACTTTAATCCTCAACTGAAAACGGTAAGGGAAGTCAAATATTTCAATAATAAGCAATTTGAAATACAATACAATCAATCTTTTCTGCTAACCGTGAGATCAATTCACACTAACAATCAACCAAATAACATTAGAGTTCACTGTTTACAAAAGACAAATAATTTTCTGCCCCAAACCAGAGAAAAAAAAAAATAGTTCAATCAGTGGCTGCCTTTTCCAATTTTCAGTGGACAGTGTCCATCTTTTGTTTATAGTTCCAACACAAGGCCAACTAAACCATGACTAGAATCTAGCTCAGATCTATAGGTGGTCAGGAAACCACTCTCCTCCAAGGGTTGGATGATATGTTGGGATACTTGGGTCCTATAAGGCATATGCATAGGACATACTATTGTTCTTAGGATCGCTAGTTCTGGAATCTTGGGTGTGTATCTCTTTTACATTGAGTTTGGATAATGTTGAATATATGATCAATGCCATGGTAACCACTTCATAACTCACTCGTTATTTCAGGGAAGTAGATGGTAGTTGTTGGTTGT